>JAWQFJ010000034.1:77597-95097 GCA_034096865.1 Theodoxus fluviatilis
AAAAAAACGCCTTGCTAAATCTCTCAATTTTCTGGCATAGCCTTCAGTGAAGTTCATCTGAGTCATCCATTTACTCCAGGTGATGTGGCGTTTTGTCTGGTTAAATAAATCAAAGGCTTTGTTCAAGATGTCTCCTACTATGAGCGATCTTCCAATTTGCTTCTCAGATTTTAATACTTCAAATGCAGCTGTAAGCCAAGCCTGCATAGTATCAAGATTTGACGTGTCGCATTCAGACGAAGCAGTAGTTGGAGTTGACAGAGCAGCAGTTAAATATTTATGTAGCTCCTCTCCTTCCAGCAGTTGTCGGGGTTGAAGAGTTGGTAGACGATTGGAAGGTTTTCGTGGTGGCTTTTCATCTGAAGGCCCTTGGCGTTTAAGTTTTTCCAAATATCGAATCATTTCTGTGTGGTATTTTATGTGTTCATCAATACTTCTCATGGCTGCTTCAGTGAAGGGAGGATTATCCATGTCACTATTCATGTCAGAGTCGTTCATGTTTTCCAAGCTCATCTTTCCAAAACGCTGAATTTTAAGAATTAGACGAAAATTTCTTCGCTAATGCAGTGATACGTGGCAGGAAGGGAGATAACTCCCTCCGCAACCGGAAAGAGATTTTCGATCGAATTCTCTTGTCTAAATACGCGTTTATGAGTTGTACAATGCTTTGATATATGTCATAAGCATGTAGAATCTGTATTAAAGAAGTTATTTTGCAGCTAATTCGGCTAGTTGTGATGTTTTTAAGAGGCCTGTAAGGTGACAGATTTCATATACTACGATAAGCATGCTCTCTTGCATAGCATGTACCGTGGTGCGGGGGTCTCACGCACGGCCTCTCAAGCTTTTGCCCCGGGTTCGATTCTCGGCCAGAGCGAATGCAAATTCAAGAGGTAAAAGTTGAAGCGCTCCTGCAGGATCGCCAGCGGAAGTTAGGGGGCGGGGCTTGTGAAAGGTAAAAGGTGAAGCGCTCCTGCAGAACCGCCAGCGGAAGTTGTGAGAGGGGGTGGGGTGCAGGGGGTGGGGGGTTGGGCAGTGCAGGGGGTGTGGAGGGGGCAGGGGTCGGGGGTGCGGGGTGGGGTGCAGGGGGTGAGGGTGCTGTGGATGTTGAGTGGGAATAGCGGAAAATACATAAGGCTAAAAAAATACATTATTTTTGAGTTTGCACAGGGTTGATTAAACTTTTCTCTAGGTTTGATACTTGAGTGTGGAGGAACATAACCCCTTCCCACATTTTTGTCAGGTGTTTTGTTTGAGTGTTGAAAGTAAATAGTCACATAACAGTGAGACAAAGACAAGGGGGTCGGGGTGTGGGGTGCAGAGGGTGAATACATAGGGCTGTAGAAAATACATAGAGCTTGCATGGGGTTTCATTCATGGGTGTAAATAGCGACTTTCCACATTTTTGTCAGGGTTTCATTCTTGGGTGTTGGAGGTAAATAGCCACAAAAAACCTTTGAAACCTTTAAAATCTCAGTAAACGCTCAAAGGTGGCTTCCTAAAACAGTCATGAATCTAAATAAAAGTGCCAAATCAATGTCGTATGGTGCCTTTAGCGAGCCCTCTCTCTCACTCCCTCCCTGCCTCCTCCTCAGATTGAAAAAAGTCATTAGCCCGGGCAGACACTGAGAGCAAGCTAGCTTGATCGCCACTGCCCGAGCAAGGCGGGAGTGCTTGCCCCGCGTGACGCTTACAGCCTTCTGCCTGGCTGGCATGCGGGAAATTAAATTTCATCCCTGGGCTGTGCGTGGTGTGTGGGTGCGTGTTGATAAGAGTCTGTGTAACAGCATTGCAAGTCAAAAAGTAAACAGCCTCATTAATTGGGGTGCTAAATAACGAGCTCGTCCCCTCATAATGTATACTACTGATGCTGATGTGGATGGATGGATGATGTGGATGGATGGATGCTGATGTAGATGTATGGATGCTGATGTGGATGGATGGATGATAATGTGGATGGATGGATGATGTGGATGGATGGATGATGTGGATGGATGGATGATAATATGGATGGATGGATGATAATATGGATGGATGGATGCTGATGCGGATGGATGGATGATAATGTGGATGGATGGATGATGTGGATGGATGGATAATATGGATGGATGGATGCTGATGTGGATGGATGCATGATGTGGATGGATGGATGATTATATGGATGGATGGATGCTGATGCGGATGGATGGATGATAATGTGGATGGATGAATGATGTGGATGGATGGATGATGATGTGGATGGATGAATGATAATGTGGATGGATGGATGCTGATGTGGATGGATGGATGATATGGATGGATGGATGATGTGGATGAATGGATGATGTGGATGGATGGATGCGGATGTGGATGGATGGAGGCTGATGTGGATGGATGGATGGATGATGTGGATGGATGGATGCTGATATGGATGGATGGATGGATGATGTGGATGGATGGATGAGGTGGATGGATGGATGCTGATGTGGATGGATGAATGATGTGGATGGATGGATGATGTGGATGGATGAATGATGTGGATTGATATATGATAATGTGGATGGATGGATGCTGATATGGATGGATTGATGATGTGGATGGATAGATGATGTGGATGGATGGATGATGTGGATGGATGGATGCTGATGTGGATGGATGGATGATGTGGATGGATGGATGCTGATGTGGATGGATTAATGATGTGGATGGATGGATGGATGATGTGGATGGATGGATGATGTGGATGGATGAATGATAATGTGGATGGATGGATGATGATGTGGATGGCTGGATGATGTGGATGGATGGATGATGTGGATGGGTTGATGCTGGTGTGGATAGAAGAATGATGTGGATGGATGGATGCTGATAGGGATGGATAGATTATGTGGATGGATGGATGCTGATGTGGATGGATGGATGCTGATGTGGATGGATGGATGTTGATGTGGATGGATGGATGGATGATGTGGATGGATGGATGATGTGGATGGATAGATGGATGATGTGGATGGATGGATGGATGATGTGGATGGATGGATGATGTGGATGGACGGATGCTGATGTGGATGGATAGATGGATGATGTGGATGAATGGATGGATGATGTGGATGGATGGATGGATGGATGATGTGGATGGATGGATGATGATGTGGATGGATGGATGATGTGGATGGACGGATGCTGATGTGGATGGATAGATGGATGATGTGGATGAATGGATGGATGATGTGGATGGATGGATGGATGGATGATGTGGATGGATGGATGATGATGTCGATGGATGGATGATGATGTGAATGGAAGGATGCTGTTGTGGATGGATGGATGGATGATGTGGATGGATGGATGATGATGTGGATGGATGGATGCTGAAGTGGATGGATGGATGGATGATGTGGATGGATGGATAATGTAGATTGAGGGATGGATGATGTGGATGGATCGATGGATGATGTGGATGGATGGATGGATGATGTGGATGGATGGATGCTGATGTGGATGGATGGATGGATGATGTGGATGGATGGATGGATGATGTGGATGGATGGATGATGATGAGGATGGATGGATGGATGATGTGGATGGATGGATGATGATGAGGATGGATGAATGGATGATGTGGATGGATGGATGCTGATGTGGATGGATGGATGGATGATGTGGATGGATGGATGCTGATGTGGATGGATGGATGATGTGGATGGATGGATGATGTGGATGGATGGATGGATGACGTAGATGGATGGATGAATGATGTGGATGAAAGGATAGATAACATGGATGGATGAATGATGTGGATGGACGGATGCTGATGTGGATGGATGCATGATGTGGATGGATGGATGGATGACGTAGATGGATGGATGAATGTTGTGGATGGATGGATGGATGATGTGGATGGATGAATGATGTGGATGGACGGATGCTGATGTGGATGGATGGATGGATGATGTGGATGGATGTATGATGTAGATGGATGGATGGATGACATAGATGGATAGATGGATGATGTGGATGGATGGATGATGTGGATGGATGGATGCTGATGTGGATGGGTGGATGGATGGATGGATGATGTAGATGGATGGATGGATGATGTAGATGGATGGATGAATGATGTGAATGGATGGATGCTGATATGAATGGATGGATGATGTGGATGGATGAATGATGTGGATGGATGGATGATGTGGATGGATGGATGGATGATGTAGATGGATAGATAAGTGATATGGATGGATGGATGCTGATGTGGATTGATGGATGATGTGGATGGATGGATGGATGGATTATGTGGATGGATGGATGCTGATGTGGAAGGATGGATGGATGATGTGGATGGATGGATAATGTAGATTGAGGGATGGATGATGTGGATGGATCGATGGATGATGTGGATGGATGGATGGATGATGTGGATGGATGGATGCTGATGTGGATGGATGGATGGATGATGTGGATGGATGGATGGATGATGTGGATGGATGGATGATGATGAGGATGGATGGATGGATGATGTGGATGGATGGATGATGATGAGGATGGATGAATGGATGATGTGGATGGATGGATGCTGATGTGGATGGATGGATGGATGATGTGGATGGATGGATGCTGATGTGGATGGATGGATGATGTGGATGGATGGATGATGTGGATGGATGGATGGATGACGTAGATGGATGGATGAATGATGTGGATGAAAGGATAGATAATATGGATGGATGAATGATGTGGATGGACGGATGCTGATGTGGATGGATGCATGATGTGGATGGATGGATGGATGACGTAGATGGATGGATGAATGTTGTGGATGGATGGATGGATGATGTGGATGGATGAATGATGTGGATGGACGGATGCTGATGTGGATGGATGGATGGATGATGTGGATGGATGTATGATGTAGATGGATGGATGGATGACATAGATGGATAGATGGATGATGTGGATGGATGGATGATGTGGATGGATGGATGCTGATGTGGATGGGTGGATGGATGGATGGATGATGTAGATGGATGGATGGATGATGTAGATGGATGGATGAATGATGTGAATGGATGGATGCTGATATGAATGGATGGATGATGTGGATGGATGAATGATGTGGATGGATGGATGATGTGGATGGATGGATGGATGATGTAGATGGATAGATAAGTGATATGGATGGATGGATGCTGATGTGGATTGATGGATGATGTGGATGGATGGATGGATGGATTATGTGGATGGATGGATGCTGATGTGGAAGGATGGATGGATGATGTGGATGGATAAATGCTGATGTGGATGGATGGATGATGTAGATGTACAGATAATGTGGATGGATGGATGGATGGATGCTGATGTGGATTGATGGATTGATGATGTGGATGGATGAATGGATGATGTGGATGGATGGATGATGTAGATGGACAGATGATGTGGATGGATCAATGGATGATGTGGATGGATGGAGGACGCTGATGTGGATGGATAGATGATGTGGATGGACAGATGATGTGGATGGATGGATGGATGCTGATGTGGATGGATGGATGGATGATGTGGATGGATGGATGGATGACGTGGATGGATGGATGATGTGGATGGATGGATGCTGATGTGGATGGATGGATGGATGATGTGGATGGATGGATGATGTGGATGGATGGATGGATGACTTAGATGGATGGATGAATGATGTGGATGGATGGATGGATGATGTGGATGGATGAATGATGTGGATGGACGGATGCTGAGGTGGATGGATGTATGATGTGGATTGATGGAAGGATGACGTAGATGGATGGATGATAGATGTGGATGGATGAATGGATGATGTGGATGGATGAATGGATGATGTGGATTGATGAATGGATGATGTGGATGGATGGATGATGTGGATGGATGGATGGATGATGCAGATGGATAGATAAGTGATATGGATGGATGGATGATGTGGATGGATAGATGGATGATGTAGAGGGATAGATGAATGATGTGGATGGATAGATGATGATTTATATGGATGGAAGGATGATGTGGATGGACGGATGATGTGGATAGATGGATGGATGGATTATGTGGATGGTTGGATGCTGATGTGGATGATGGATGGATGATGTGGATGGATAAATGCTGATGTGGATGGATGGATGATGTAGATGGACAGATAATGTGGATGGATGGATGGATGGATGCTGATGTGGATTGATAGATGGATGATGTGGATGGATGAATGGATGATGTGGATGGATGGATGATGTAGATGGACAGATGATGTGGATGGATCAATGGATGATGTGGATGGATGGATGGACGCTGATGTGGATGGATAGATGATGTGGATGGACAGATAATGTGGATGGATGGATGGATGGATGCTGATGTAAATGGATGGATGGATGATGTGGATGGATGGATGGATGATGTGGATGGAAGGATGATGTGGATGGATGGATGCTGATGTGGATGGATGGATGGATGATGTGCATGGATGGATGATGTGGATGGATGGATGATGTGGATGGATGGATGATGTGGATGGATGGATGGATGACGTAGATGGATGGATGAATGATGTGGATGGATGGATGGATGATGTGGATGGATGAATGAGGTGGATGGACGGATGCTGATGTGGATGGATGTATGATGTGGATTGATGGATGGATGACGTAGATGGATGGATGAATGATGTGAATGGATGAATGGGTGATGTGGATGGATGAATGATGTGGATGGACGGATGCTGATGTTGATGGATGTATGATGTGGATGGATGGATGATGTGGATGGATGGATGATGTGGATGGACGGATGCTGATGTGGATGGATGGTCGGATGACGTAGATGGACGGATGGAGGATGTGGATGGATGGAGGATGTGGATAGATGGATGATGTGGATGGATAGATGGATGATGTAGATGGATGGATGAATAATGTGGATGGATGGATGCTGATGTGGATGGATGAATGATGTGGATGGATGGATGGATGATGTGGATGGATGAATGATGTGGATGGATTGATGATAATGTGGATGGATGGATGCTGATGTGGATGGATGGATGATGTGGTTGGATGGATGATGTGGATGGATGGATGCTGATGTGGATGAATGAATGATGTGGATGGATTGATGGATGATTTGGATGGGTGAATGATGTGGGTGGATGAATGATGTGGATGGATGAATGATGTGGATGGATGGATGCTGATGTGGATGGATGGATGATGTGGATGGATGGATGATGTCGATAGATGGATGCTGATGTGGATGGATGAATGATGTGGATGGATGGATGTTGATGTGGATGGATGGATGATGTTGATGGATGGATGCTGATGTGGATGGAAGAATGAATGATGTGGATGGATGGATGATGTGGATGGATGATGTGGATGGATGGATGATGTGGATGGACGGATGCTGATGTGGATGGATAGATGGATGATGTGGATGGATGGATGGATGATGTGCATGGATGGATGGATAATGTGGATGGATGGATGATGATGTCGATTGATGGATGATGATGTGGATGGATGGATGCTGTTTCGGATGAATGGATGGATGATGTGGATGGATGGATGTGGATGGATGGATGATAATGTAGATGGATGGATGTTAATGTGGATGGATGGATGATAATGTGGATGGATGGGATATGGATGATAATGTGGATGGATGAATGATGCGGATGGATGGATGATAATATGGATGGATGGATGCTGATGTGGATGGATGGATGATAATGTGGATGATTGGATGATTTTGTGGATGGATGGATGATAATGTGGATGGATGGATGATAATGTGGATGGATGGTTGATAATGTAGATGGATGGATGATAATGTGGATGGATGGATGCTGATGTTAATGGATGGATGATAATGTAGATAGATGGATGCTAATGTGGATGGATGGATGATAATATGAATGGATGGATGATAATGTGGATGGATGGATGATAATGTGGATGGATGGACGATAATGTAGATAGATGGATGATAATGTGGATGGATGGATGATAATGTGGATGGATGCATGATAATGTGGATGAATGGATGATAATGTGGATGGATGGATGATAATGTAGATGGATGGATGATGTTGATGGATGGATGATAATGTGAATGGATGGATGATAATGTGGGTGGATGGATGATGATGTGGATCGCTGGATGATAATTTGGATGGATGGATGATGATGTGGATGGATGGATGATGTGGATGGATGGATGATGTGGATGGATGGATGAATGATGTGGATGGATGATATGGATGGATGATATGGATGGATGGATGATATGGATGGATGGATGAATTATGTGGATGGAGGATGATGTGGATGGATGGATGATGTAGATGGATGGATGCTGATGTGGATGGATGATGATGTGGATGGATGTATGATGATGTGGATGGATGGATGATGTGGATGGATGGATGATGATGTGGATGGATGGATGATGATGTGGATGGATGGATGTTGATGTGGATGGATGGATGTTGTGGATGGATGGATGATGTGGATGGATGGATGATGATGTGGATGGATGAATGCTAATGTGGATGAATGGATGCTGCTGTGGATGGATGGATGATGTGGATGGATGGATGGATGATTTGGATAGATAGATGATGATGTTGATGGATGGATGCTGATGTGGATGGATGCTGATGTGGATAGATGGATGATAATGTGGATGAATGGATGATAATGTGGATGGATGGATGATAATGTGAATGGATGGATGATGATGTAAATGGATGGATGCTGATGTGGATGGATGATGATGTGGATGGATGGATGATGTGGATAGATGGATGATGTGGATGGATTAATGGATGATGTGGATGGATGGATGATGTGGATGGATGCTGATGTGGATGGATGCTGATGTGGATGGATGGATGATGTGGATGGATGGATGAATGATGTGGATGGATGATGATGTGGATGGATGGATGATAATATGGATGGATGAATGCTGATGTGGATGGATGGATGATGTGGATGGATGGATGGATGGATGATGTGGATGGATAGATGATGATGTGGATGGATGGATGATGTGGATGGATGAATGATATTAATGGATGGATGCTGATGTGGATGGATGGATGATGTGGATGGATGCTGATGTGGATGGATGGATGATATGGATGGATGATGTGGATGGATGGATGATGTGGATGGATGAATGATATTAATGGATGGATGCTGATGTGGATGGATGATGATGTGGATTGATGGATGCTGATGTGGTTGGATGCTCATACATAACTTTTCTCCCATCTCTCCCGCCCCTGGGATTGAACCACGGATGTGGTTGGATGCTGATGTGGATGGATGATGTGTATGGATGGATGATAATGTGGATGAATGGATGATGATGTGGATGGATGGATGCTGATTTGGATAGATGCTGATGTGGATGGATAATGTGGATGGATGAATGATAATGTGGATGGATGGATGATAATGAAGATGGATGGATGCTGATGTGGATGAATGCTGATGTGGATGGATGGATGATAATGTGGATGGATGGATGGATGGATAATGTAGATGGATGGATGGTTGAATGATAATGTGGATGGATGGATGATAATGTGGATGGATGGATGATAATGTGGATGGATGGATGGATGATGTGGATGGATGCTGATGTGGATGGATGGATGGATGGATAATGTAGATGGATGGATGGATAGATGATGTGGATGAATAGATGATGATGTGGATTGATGGATGAATGATGTGGATTAATGGGTGAATTGTGGATGGATGAATGGATTGATGAGATGGATGGATGCACTGTAGATAAATGAATGGACTGATGTGGATGGATGGATGAATTGTGGAAGGATGGATGATGTGGATGGATGGATGGATGGATGATGCGGATGGATGGATGGATGATTAGATGATTATATGAATGGATGGATGATGTGAATGGATGAATGAATTGTGGATGGATTAATGGATTGTGGATGAATTGATAAATGGATGTAAATGACTTGATGTGGATGGATTGTAGTTAAAAGGATGGGTGGATAGGGATGGATTGATGGATGAATTTTGGATTAGTGGATGGATGAATGGGGAAGGATGAATTGGGGTGGATGGATTAATAGATAGAGGATGGATGGATGTGGATGGATTGTGTGTGGATGGATGTAGATAAATGGATGGATTGTTGAGATGAATTGTGGAGATGGATTGTGGATGGATGGATTGTGGAGATGTATTGTGAAGATGAATTGTGGATGGATGGATTGTGGAGATGTATTGTCGATGGTTGGATATGGTTGGATGGACGGATTGTGCAGATAGATTGTGGATAGATTGAAGTGATTGGATTGTTGTGGATGGATGGATGTGGATGGATTGTGGATGTGTGGAGATGGGTTGTGGATAGATGAATGGATGTGGATGTATTTTGGATTGTGGAGATGAATGTGGATGAATGTATGTGAACGGATTGTGGATTGTGGAGCTGGATTGTGGATGGTTGGATGTGGATGGATTGTGGATTGTGGATTGAGGAGATGGATTAAGGATGGATGGATGGATGTGGATGGATTGTGGATTGTGGATTGAGGAGATGGATTAAGGATGGATGGTTGGATGTGGATGGATTGTGGATTGTGGAAGTGGATTGTTGATGGATGGATGTGGATGGATTGTGGATTGTGGAGATGTATTGTGGAGATGGATTGTGGATGGACAGAATGGATGGAATGTGGATTGTGGAGATGGATTGTGAGTAGTAAGGGTTTTGGCGGTATCGCCTCACCCTTAATTAGGACACTGTTAACTTTATGATAAAGCGAGTGTTACAATGAATAAATTAGCTTTTGTAGGACGCCATCAATGACTCAGCTTGTGTTGTGATCGAGTCGTATTGTGTCTCTTTCTCTCACAAACACACACACACACACACACACACACACAGACACACTCACACACACACACTCACAGACACATTCATGCACACAAACATGCATGCACAGACACGCACACTCTTTCTCTCGTGTGCGTGCGAATTGACCTACGGCAATAAATTCGGCCTACAAGCAGTCAATTTTCTGTGGGCGTCTTACCAACGCCAGAAATTTAGCTTAAAACAGATAAAATCTTATTTGTTGAGTCTTGCCAAAGCATGGTGACTTCATTGGGAAAGTACTTAATCCATTTTCAGCCAGATAGAGTGCCCCATATGTAGAAACCCTTCATAAATTGCGTGATCTAAACACGGCATTTGTTCGTTAACACACTCGCTTGCAAGTGACGTTAGATTCTCGCTAAAACAGATGAAATCACATGTGTTGAGTCTTGCCAAAGCATGGTGACTTCATTGGGAAAGTACTTAATCCATTTTCAGCCAGATAGAGTGCCCCACATGGTTAATTGCGTGATCTAAATGACGCTGCTCTGGTGTAGACTTCTGTGCAGGTACTGCCCGTTGTAACCCCAAAGCTACTGGCTATACAAGGTATGTGTTCTTTCTCCTTCACTTACTTTGCTGTAAGCTTTTCAATGTCTTTAAAAGGGACCCAGCTGTTACACTGTGAACCATACCTTTTCCATTTAACAAATGCTTTTTGGTTTTTGTAATCACGTTTGATCACCTTTTCAATCCTAAACACATCTTGAGTTGTTTTTTGTCATGCTTGTGTGTAAAAGCTTCCTTTTATCTCCTCACCATTCATGTCTTCCACTCTGTAAGATAATGGATTTGTTCCTTGAATTGATTTAATTCTAAAAATTTCTTCAGTCCAGTTCGGTGTAAAACCTTTTTCAAACTGCCTCTTCTTCTTAGAAATCCTTACCAGGTCACCTACATTAAACTTTGGCAGTGACTGTAATATCTGTCCATTCTGAAACAAAGTAAGGTAAATTTGCTGTTCATGTTTCTGATCAGACGCTTTTGTAGGAGTCATGCCTAGAGATCTGTGAACTGTTTTGTTGTATCTCTGAATTAATTCCTGCAATACATCCAGATATGTGTATGTGTTGTTTGCTGGAAAAATTTGCCACATACGGGATTTCAATCTACGGTTAAATCTCTCCACAATAACCGCTTTTCCTTCATTGAATGTGTGATATATTTCAATCTGCTTTTCTTTGAGAAAGCTCTGAAATGTCCTGTTTAAAAATTTTGCTCCTTGGTCTACCCAGAGAAAGCCAGGCTTTCTTCCCCCTTTTAAAATAGTTTTAACTCTTCCCTTACCAGGTTTATACAGAACACAACACAATTATTTTCTACAGAGAAACACACACCCGGTAGTGCTCTTTTGAGAGTGTATTGTGTCTCTAGAAGAAGATACTATATGCATCATGTGGCATATCATTGTGAAGGAAAACAAATGCCCTACAAGACTAAAACAAAAAAGTGCGTTGCCTTTAGCAAGACTGAGAAAGCATGCTTGAAATTACACACTTGTTTCAAAAACCAAGAAATAGAAGCATGCTAAATTTGAGCTTACCGAGCAATATCTTGGTAATGATCCCACTGATCCTTTTTCAGAATTTCACCACACAATAATCATTCATTGGAAAATGTCCAGTCAAAATTTAAAATAAATATCTTTAACAGTTTTCTAGCACTGACATACAGAAGAGGCAAACCGTCCATCACAATGACAGTCACTTCCACATCAGACTCTGAACTGGAATCTCGCTGCACAAATACACGTACTGACTAACTGAGGGGTTTATGAATTCTTCACCAGCATTGATTGTAGATTTATTCATCTCCACTATCGCTGTCCTCTTTCATGTATGAATCAATAATCAAGCGAGCAATTTGGCCGTATAACAACTATGCCACTGCAACGCAGAACTTCCAGATTGTTCTTCAGACATCTCGATCAAATCGATCACAATCAGTCCACGTTACACGTTCATCTAACGTTGTGGGAGACCTCTCTACTGCTGTAAAACCACATTGGGTCCGATAGGGACCACTATAAAGTGTGGATTATACAAAGAAATGAAGCAAAAAAGCTTTGGCGCAGAGCGATGCAGAGCTTCCAGGTTGTTCTCAGACATTTCGATCAAAACAATCACAATCGGTCCACAAAAGTTGCATTAAACCTCACGCTCTGTGATAGACGTTCATCTAACGTTGTGGGAGACCTCTCTACTGCTCTAATACCACATTGGGTCTGATAGGGAACACTAGAAAGTGTGGATTATACAAAGAAACGAAGCAAAGTAGCTTTGACGAGGTGTGCGGCGCATGGCAGGCAACTGAATGCGCTTTGGCGCACAGTGCGGCGAATGGGACGAAAAGAGTTAAAAGCTTGAACTATTTCAGTCCCTGTCTTAAGCTTGATAGGCACACTCCATGCATATTTGCTGAAAACATCAATGACATTCAAGAGATATTTGTATCCCTTGTTTTGCTTGCTGAATGCTTGCATGTCAACAAGATCTGCACTCCAAATATTGTCAATACCACTTGAAATAACTCGGCGTTGAAGAAACTTTCTTTTGATTGGATTATGTAGCTCCTCTGCAAGTTCATCAGTCCATCTCGTCAACGCCTTTTTTGTTTCCCAGACCAATCTTATGTTTTAAACTAATCAATGGTCGGACTACTAATGCCTTGGCAGCTTTCTCACCCAAAGTCTTGCCAGTGTGTTTTGACAACTGGTCCAACATTATTGCATCTGCTTCTTTCTTGTTTCCATAAGTGTATGTAATGTCATGTTCTTTACAGATTGCATCCAGTTCATTTACTGGTGGACTGTTGTCTAAAGGATTGCCAGGCCCACAGTAGTTGTAACCAGGTAAAGTTAATCCTTTCTTTGGTAGAAGAGGTAAAATGGCTTTGTGAATGTCTATTGCACCTCCTTTTTTCTGAGGCAAGAATTTTGTTTTTCTAGAATCACAGACACAACACAGTGATCTAGCTATTTTTTAAACCATTTGTGGTCGTTCCTAGAGTAACACTTTTAGAATCAGTAATTGATTAACATTTTAGTCAGTATGATTTCATATTAATATATACTTTACAAACTTTTTGCATAATGATTGATTATACTTTTACTTACCATGCTAGGTTTGAGGGTAAAATCCAGTAAAATGTCTATAGGTTTTTTTTCCTCTGCCCTGTTTTTGATGTAATATATGCAGTAGTATCCACACATGACAGAAACCAGGTTCTGAATTTGAGCTGCATTATACACAATATTCTTTTTTTAAATGTATTTTACAACCACCCCAGTAAACATTTTTCTGTCCCCCTTAACCGGGCCATTGCGGGCCCAGCACAGTTGGCCAGGCTCGACACTGGCTAAATGAAGGGCCATGACCCCCCCGCACCCTCCCAGCATATCCCCAGCGCGGGGCATCACCTCTACTTTGAGGCAGATGATTGTGCTCTATAGCTGCTGTGTAGTAGTACTATATATCTATAGAGCTCATTGCTGGCAATCCCAGAGAGAGGAGAGCTCTGCTCGAGGCGGCCAGAGCTGTTGCCGCTGTGCTAATTTGGGACTTCTTATCAGCATTGACTAATCCGAAGCTCCGCACATCTCCCGGCCATAGGCTGGTGTGGACGTGTTGCTCAGAGCAAGTTTTCTACCGTTAGATCCTCTTCAAATGGCCGGAATTTCCCAGATCAGACTCCCAACTTCTCCATAAGTGTGTGCTACATCGCCTTCTTTGCAGATGGTGAGTAATGACTGTTTCTCATATTTATAATTGGACCCTACAACTGGCCAACAATTTCATTGCTCTGTGAGCCATGAGGCTTCGTTCAAAATTACCGCGCTGTACGGCTATTTGACCAACTCCGAAAACTCCTTCCAGTCGTCAGTTTACGAGAAATTATGATCTTCTCTTCACAAGTCTGTGTATCCATTAACTCCTTTTAATCAAAGTTGTTTAAATATCTCGGTCAGCATTATTGTGGCACCAACATTTGAAATGCAGGAGCGATACTGATAGATGATCCGTCCAACAGACTCTCTAGAACTCAGCCACTCACTCTCTGGTCATTCTTGGCATGGATCCAATAAGAGACTACTCTTAATGCAACGAGAGACAACAACCAAAAGACCTTTGCTGCCCCTGATGTCTCTACACTCCTACGCTGGCATAACACTCTTGCAATACGCTATGTTCATCAGGTCCAACACACTAGGGGGCAATTCCGTTCAACTTGGAGAGATTTGGACAGAGAACATAAAACTTTAGACCTCCCTCTCAGCACTGAAAGCACCCTACTCCCTTCAAATCTAGGGAAGTCATGTGTACAGGTGTTCAAGGGCGAGCACAAGTGCATCACCATCACACTGTAAGTACTACACAAAACAAGCGAGAAACAAGGCAGGCTCGTGTCTCATGCAGGGTGCTGATCGAGCTACTAGGATGAAATATATTTAATAATCACTGGTGTTCTTATAATGTAACCTTCACCTATAGTCATTGGATGACTTTTTGATACTGATGAAGCCAAGGCAAGCAGGGATGGCACTTTTACGGGAACTTTGACAATTACAGATGGCACTTTGCCAACTTTTGCCCCACCACCTGGCAGTTGGAGGAACAGAACTGATCGTGGTTTGTATATATACATTGTTTTCATTTGAATGAAATAAGATAAACCCTTACAATGCATGAATAAAATGATAAGCAGAAAAGAACATACTAGACTTTGTTGTAGGAGAAAAGGAGGGTAAATATTGTGTGCATTAGCCTATAGTTTCATGATTTGAAAGAAGAAATTTAATGTAGATCCTGCCTAGGATTGTTGAGCTTTTTCATTGCTTATTTTGGTCTATTAACAAGAGGGGAGAATCCTGTTGGTAAACAGAACACAAGGAGCTATACAAATAAAATAAAAACTTCTATATTTTCATTACTAATTTTCTGCTTTTGTTGCCTCAGAATATTGATTACATTCCTACAATCCTGATCAACCTATTAAATTTTGTTTCAAACCATTCACATGTCATTTCAGCACCCTCCATGCCTCAGTGGACCTCTGTGGTGCCTAGAGCTCACCAGGAGACACCTGAGCAGCCCTACTACAAAACTGCTGGTCAGAGAGTAGATTGGAGTGAAACATCAAGTAAGCATAATAGGATTTGGTGGCACCAATAGTCAAATTCTGAATGCCTACAGTATCTATTTAGTGCTTTACATCTTCTCTTCTGTAGTCTTCTCTTTGAAATGGCACATGAAACCATGTATTAGGTATTCACAAGAAATCTCAGCAGCAACTGCTTGTATCACCAAACTGTATGACAAGTTTGATTGGTGTATCTTAACATCTCATATTTCTGTGAACATATGAAGTTAAAAGAAAGGCTTTTTTGTGTGGCTCATAGTCATAGTGTCACTGTAATGCCTGCAATGCAAGCAACAGTTTTGAAGTAAACCTGCAGAACTGTAACTAAGGTATGAACAACAAATGAGGTGGTGTTTGAATAAATACATTAATTCAATCCCATCTGATGATGACAAATGTTCCGTTTATGGTGGAGAGGAATGAAGAGGAAAATTGCATGTTGCAGATATTGCAGATAGGTCTCTGTCACCTTGAATGGATCACATTTGTTTTGTAACCTACATCCCTTGAACTTTTTATTCAGGGCTAGAAGCAAAGGTCGACAAGCTCTTCTACAAGTACAAAGAGGTGTCCAGGGGCATCAATGATGTCAATCAAAAACTTGATTGCATCCTGGATATTCTCAGAGGGCAAGGTGGAGGTGCTGTTGGACCTTTGCCAGAAAGCACTTCAGTCATGGAGCCAGCTGTGCAGCTCCCAGTCACATCAAGGGCGGAGCTGCATCGGCTTGATGAAGTTTTGCAGGAGAGTGAGCAGTATGCCATTGACACTTTAGGCCAGTCATTGAATCAAACTGCAGCATGGAGCAAAAACTCTCATCCTTACATCAGTGTGAATGAAGGCAAAAGTATGAAATATTAATATTTTGTGACTGCACTTGAGTACATGAGGCTAAAGCTGAAAAATATGAGATATTTCAAGCACAATAATGTGGTTATTTATATATATTCAAGAAAAAAGCATCCTCACAAAGGAAAATTTTAAACAGTGATACAAAGTTTTGGAACACCATTGCTTAACATAGTGTGACAAGCTTTTGCTTAAAAACTGCTCTGGCAACTTTAATCTTATTTCCAATGTGATCACATTTGATAAATGTCATCCTGGTAGACCATGAGTCAAATAGCCTTTGCATCTCTAGTTCTTACACAACGGATGCACAGCTTGACATTGATTTATATCCCAATGCTAGCAACTCCTTCGGCTTGCCTCTTACCCTGACTATGAAACTATGCTTGTAACCTTCAAGCAGCTGTCCAGAGGGAGAATTCGACTCTGAGCTCAACAGTGTGGCCAAGGGGGAGACAACTTTTCTCTGAAGTCATTATTGTGTGAATGGTATGGGCTTAGGGACGTGTGTGTATGTGCCTCTCTCTCTCTCTCTCTCTCTCTCTCTCTCTCTCTCTCTCTCTCTCTCTCTCTCTGT
>JAWQFJ010000034.1:97597-106192 GCA_034096865.1 Theodoxus fluviatilis
GGCAGGCCCCCTTCTGGCCTGTACACAGGCAGCATAGGGTCCATTGGGTGTAGTATATACAGTAGCCTCACACTGGCTGGCCCAAACCTGGCCAGCATTGGGCCAATTTAGGTGCAGTGCCTGCGTGTGGGCTGGCCCACATGCAGCCCACACGCAGCCAGCACCGGGCCAGTGCGGGACAAATTCTCATTCCCAGCACCGGGCCAGCGCCAGATGCCAGTGCTGGGCCCGCACGTCTGGCCAACATTGGCCCAGTATGGGGCCCGATTTAAATGCTATCTGGGTACTTGTGTTTGTGGGTGTAGATTGTCGCGTTAACATGTGCAAATGCGTGATAGCGTCATAAGTGCTTGATGACGTAATTATTTTTCGGTTGCGGTGTCTATGAATAATTCTTGCTTCGATGGTTTCTTGATGGATCTCGTTCTTATTCGGTTCACTGTACGTTATTACCAAGCAAAACTCCCGCCGAAGTCCTGCTTCTACTTTCCTGGCGCGATATTCTTTCTCTTCTGCTTCCTTCCTCTCGCGTTTTTCTTTCTCTTCTGCTTCCTTCCTCTCACGTTTTTCTTTCTCTTCTTCCTCCTTCTTCTGCTGCTGCACTTTCTCCTCCTCTTTCTTCTGTCGTCGCAGCTCTTTCTCCTCCTCTTTCTTCTATTGTTGCTGCAGCAGAAGTTTCATCATTACCGACATGTCCTCTGCTGGTTGTTCTTTTGCCTCTTCGCGTGCAGCGGCCGACCTCGTTATGCGTTTCTCGCCTTCCACGTCCATGCTTTACTACTTTTTCGCCGTCTCGGGAACCAGTGTTGCGGGTAGGTGGTCTCTGACTTGCGGTCCGTCCCAATCACCGTCAGCCATTAAAAGTGGCGACTAGTCGCCAGAACGCGACTGTTTCACTCGATCTGGATGAGGCTATTCCATCAATTGACTACTTGCATCGTAAAAATCCTTCTTCCTCCTTCACCAATGTTCTCTAAATTATTCATTCTCGCATGGATTCTATATAGGACCCACGCTCCTGGAAACTCTACTCGCAAATGACGTCACGTTGTTGATGACGTCACACATTACGCAATTTCGCCATTCCATGAATCGCGTATTTGGGGAGGCACTCTGGAGTGTACGACCTTAAAAAACCACTTTCTCTTCAAGCCTCGATTCTGAAAATTTGATACATTCAATCGGACCTAACTTCCAGTTAGTGTGCAAAATCTCAAGGAAATCCGTCCAGTAGTTTTTGAGATATAAGCCGTGGAGTCGGGACACACACACACACACAGACAGACAGATAAAAACCGCTGGCGCTGAACCTCCAGGTTTTGGCATTAAAAAGCCCCCAATAAAGCTGTGAGGGCCTTCAGTAAACCTGGAGGGATAAAAAATCGAATACAGGACGTTTCGTACCATAGTCGTTGTGTACCTCATTTAGTCGATTCGTACCTTTTCTACCCTAACCCTAACTCTAACCCTAACCCTAACTCTAACCCTCACCCTAACTCTAACTCTAACCATAACCCTAAAGGGTACGAAACGACTAGGTACAAAATGCCCAGGATAACGACCCGCATCGTAAAAAATAATTCTTTCTCCTTTACCAGTGTTCTCAAATTCAGTGTTCGTCATTTAACAGCTTCAAAAACAGAATTGACACGATGTTCAAAGACTACATGTACTGTGATGATGTTGGCCACCCGCTGTTGCCACGTATACCACTCTCTGCCACTCATAAGCCACCGGAAGAAAAGTATAGAGAATAGGCACGATCTTTTAAGATCGTTAGAACTAGGGTAGTAAAAAGTGAGAGTAGCCATAAGTACTGATCAAAAGATCAGATAAAGGCCTCGCGGCCTAAGACATCTGAGGACATATCTATCTATCTAAATTCATTCTCCTATAAACTGTCCTCGCAAATGACGTCACGTTATTGATGACGTCGCACATGTTGGAATTTCGCCATTCCATCAAATTGCCTACCTCCCCAGGTGTTTCGAAATTCTTCTCCTGGCATATAGGATCGAAACTCTACTTGCAAATGACGTAACGTTATTAATGACGTCAAACATTACGCAATTTCGCCATTCCATGAACCACGTATTTGGGGAGGCGCTCTGGAGTGTACGACCTTAAAAAACCACTTTCTCTTCAAGCCTCGATTCTGAAAATTTGATACATTCAATCGGACCTAACTTCCAGTTAGTGTGCAAAATCTCAAGGAAATCCGTCCAGTAGTTTTTGAGATATAAGCCGTTAAGTCGGGACAGACAGACAGACAGACACACAGACAGATAAAGTCTGTAGGACCTCCAGTAAACCTGGAGGGATAAAGTCTGTAGGACCTCAAGTAAACCTGGAGGGATAATAGTTGATTAAAGGAATCCCATTCGACCTGTTGTTGTTCGCAAGCGGCCATTGCGCGTTTATGCATATTTTCGTTTTCAGTCATTCTTCCCTTAATATCTATATAAACTTGAACATTTTGCATGGTCACAAAGTTATTAAATGACGTTGTTGTTGTTGTTTTTGTTATTGTTGTTGTGGTTGTTGTTGACAGAGTTGCTGTAGTCGTGAATCCAGTTTGTTGTTGATTCAAAAGAGTTTGATTTAGATAACTATAAACTCCCAAATATGGCAGAAAGTTTGTTTTTAAAGGACCCGGGGTTGTTGCTGTATGTGGGTGATGAGTGTTACTAACACCAAGTAGGCTATGGTGCTGGTGCTTTGGTCTTTTTCTATAGATTTAAAAGAGTGAGATGGATGGTAGATAACGTTTGTTCCGACATATTGGCGATGATCTTGGTCAACATTTCCTTCCAAATGATGATTTGGAGTAAATGCAATGATCTAGCCCGAATTTGTGAAAAATAAGGCGGTACCATTTCTACGTGTAATACAATTAAATGTTTCGTGTTCGTAAATCTTTAAGTGTCATTAACCTGGAAAACCCCTTTCCTTAATCCGCAATAAATAAGACAACCAATGTAACGTTTTAATTTGTGTGTTGTTCTAATACATCACCAGTTAGATATTTAATAGCTTCTACATTTGCCGTAAGTCTTGGAACAAAAAGACACACATCTTCGTGTGCAAATTTTGTCCACAGAATTCTTGAATTTCTTGCAACTAAATTATCGTGACTAACCTATAAATCATGTGAGAAGGACGCTCGACCTATGGCGTTTTTAAGCTCATCAAAGGCATTATCACATTAATGAAAGATTCTTTAATTATGCAGTCATATAGGTGCCACGCAGTGCTATGCAGCCACCAAAAATTTGAAAAGGATTTGTCGTTGTCTGTTGCACGAGACGTCATAACTGTGATGCACAAGACGTCATAACTGTACGTGTCCCTCCAGGTTTACTGGCGGTCCTCACAGCTTCATCCCTCCAGGTTTACTGGAGGTCCTCACAGCTTTATCTGTGCGTGTGTGTGTGTGTGTGTGTGTGTGTGTGTGTGTGTGTGTGTGTGTGTGTGTGTGTGTGTGTGTGTGTGTGTGTGTGTGTGCGTGTGTCTGTCTGTCTGTCAGTCATGACTTAACGGCTGATATCTCAAAAACTACTGGACGGATTTCCTTGACATTTTGCACACTTACTGGGTGTGATCATACAGGATGACCTCTGCTGGGACGACCATATCAACAGCATCGTCAGCAGGGCAAACCAGACCCTAGGCTTCCTCCGGCGCAACCTCAAGATCTCTTCAAGAGCAGTCAAAGAAAGGGCATACAAGGCCTTTGTCAGGCCTACTCTCGAGTATGCCTCGTCGGTATGGGATCCTCATTCCCAGAAGCACATCGACAAGGTCGAGGCTGTCCAGAGACGTGCTGCCCGTTTCGTCTGCAACCGCTACCATAACACTTCAAGTGTCAGCCAGATGCTGGACTCCCTTGGGTGGCAGTCCCTGGAGGAACGCAGGAAGCTTGCTCGCCTGTCAAACACAGCATCGTCCACTGTCCTGGCATCAAGTCAAAGCTGGTTCCCCCACCACCACGCCAGCGACGATGTCATAGCCAGCAGTTCAGCCTCATCACCTGCCGAACGCAGTACCGGAGTGCAACCTTCCTCCCCAGAACAATAAGGGACTGGAATGCCCTACCTCCAGCCGTGGTTGAGGCCAGCACTGTCGACACGTTTGTGTCGCGTGCCTCCCGCTAGGACGGGACCACTGTGACTCTTCCCCCCCACCTCCCCAGACTCCCCAACCTGTAAAAAATTCACGTGCCAAAGTAATCACTATTGATGATCGTGGGCAGGAACGGAAAGAAGAAGAAGTTAGATCCAATTGAATGTATCAAATTTTCAGAATCGAGGTTTGAAAAGAAAGTGACCTTTTTACGTTTTGGTGTTGCAAAGAAGGCAAGGGACGGAACTCTATCCCGACTCAAGGGAAGTTTTGGCATATGTGACGGGATCATTTGACATCGAATAACGTGACGTAATCTCGAGGAGATTGGACATTGGTGAAGGAGAAAGATTGATATTCCCTCCAGGTTTATCCCTCCAGGTTTACTGGAGGTCCTACAGACTTTATTAGTCTGTCTGTGTGTCTGTCTGTCTGTCTGTCTGTCTGTCCCGTCTCCACGGCCTATATCTCAAAAACTACTGGACGGATTTCCTTGAGATTTTGCACACTGACTGGAAGTTAGGTCCCATTCAATATTATCAAATTTTCAGAATCGAGGTTTTAAAAGAAAGTGACTTTTTTACATTTTGGTGTTTCAATGAAAACAATTCAACAGACTCCATTTTGCAAAATCTGTGACGTCATCATTTGACGTCGTATAACGTGACGTCATTTGCGAGGAGATTTTTGAAGGAGGGTGAATAGAATAGAATAGAATAGAATTCTTCGGCTTGCTTAGGCGTCCAGGGCCTATCGCCGATTCTGGTAGTTTTCTGGCTGTATTTTTATTGTTCTTGGCCCGTATTCACGACGGCGATTTATCTTTTTAACACTCGATTTACAGACCTGTGCACCCTCCATTGGAATAATCGTAAGACAAGAAGATAAAAATCGTCAGATTTTTGGAAAAATCGTCAGATTTAAACGACTCGCCCGTGAACGGCGCAATTAGCGGATCATCACTCATCAGCTGTTCGCATCCAACCCTCACTGTCATCCTCTCCCACCTCTCGATCACTCGCAGCTTGAGAGGTCGGCATTCTTGAGCTAATTACAGCTTGCCTGATCACTTCATCTAAAGTTTCCTCATCATCTTCATCTTCGGCAGCTGAAGGATTAAAATCCTCAAACAGATTTCGCGATCGCGACATGTTGCCTCGAGCGTCCACTTCCACCCTCTGGATAGCCCATAATTTCTACTATACCGCACATAAAATCGCCCTGATTTTTGATTGGCCAAGCTGAAGACTGTAGAGAAACCTCTTCTGCATGAACTGGAGTCAGTAAACGTAGAGTTATATGATAGGCTTGTACTTTGGAGAGAGTCAGAACGCACGTGGTGTCTGAAGGCGAACGCGGCAATTGCCGAAACTGGCCGAAATTGTACAGAAAAAAGTAATGCCGGTCCGTAGAGTGAAAAATCAGAAGATTTTTCATGCCAGGCGAAAATCGTAAAAATTACGATTTTATCGTACAAGTGCACAGGTCTGGATTTATCTCCTATCCCCGATTTATCTTGACTTCGGTTTAAATTCTCCTATTCATGACGGCGATTTAGCCCTAAACTCGCGCCAAAGCAGAGTGTTAAACTATTCTCCCGAAGTCGGCAAGATAAATAGATAAACCGGGGTTATCGAGAGAGGCAAGATGGCAGCGATTGTGCTTAAGAAACGAATTCATGACAATCTGTTAAGGAAAAACCGAGTATTCCGAGACCGAAGGCACCCGTTAGAAGTATTTAATGATGAAGAGGTGTTCAGAAAGATTCGATTCCATCGAAAGGAAATCTTGGCCATCACCGACGAGATCCATAAAGAAATCAGTCGAACCCAGAATTATTCAAAGGCACAGCAACCGAAAGAATGACGTCGTCAGGCAAGTCCTTCTTGCGCTTAGATTTTATGTAAGCGGCGCATTTCAGGACCAACACACTCATTTCGGTTTCACTGAAGTTTTTTGCCCTTGCCTTTCTCTCTTTTTTCTTGCTAGCCATTTTTTTCTATCTACTCCACGTATTTAGATATAGATCAGTGTCTACGCGAAGAAAACACAACGTAACCACGGTAACCACACACGGTGTGTGCGTGAATCACTGAATGAGTACGAATGCACATGTCTGGGTTGAACATCTATAATACACTTCCTCCTCTGTGTGACTGTGTGAGTGTTAATTCAGCGTCTATGACATGCCAAAGGAAAGCAAAGCATGTCATAATAGGAGCTTCCTGAACCTATCCATCATGTTTAAAATATATGGTTGATTGTTCCTGGGCCGATAGCTTAGAAATGGATTTACATGCTTTACAAACACTCCGTCATTGCAATTCTCTAATGGCTCAGCTGGTAGAGCATTCGACTCTTGGTCATGCATGACCAGGTTTGATTCTGCGCTGAAACTTTTTTTTTCTTCTCTTTTTTCGAGAGGTTGTGGTTTTGTTGTGTTTTTATGTGTGTTTTCCCCCTCTTTTCTCGAGAGGTTGCGGGTTCGAACCCAATCTTTTCTTAAATGCCAAAACCTGGAGGTTCAGCGCCAGCGGTTTTTATTGGAGGTCCTCACAGTTTTATCCCTCCAGGTTTATTGGACATCCTCACAGCTTTATCCCTCCAGGTTTACTGGAGGTCCTACAGACTTTATCTGTGTGTCAGTCTGTCTGTCAGTCCCGACTTAACAGCTGATTTCTCAAAAACTACTGGACGGATTTCCTTGACATTTTGCACACTTACTGGAAGTTAGGTCCGATTGAATTTATCAAATTTTCAGAATCGAGGTTTGAAAAAAAAGTGATTTATTTAGGTCGTAAACTCGAACCACCCCCCCACCCCCCAAATGTCATTTGACGGAATGGCCTAATCGAGATCGAGTCAAACAGAGTTATCTTTTCCTACTTTCTGCAAAACAAAGACTTCTTTGTATGTTGAACGTCTACCAGCAGACGCAAAAAAGCGGTAATACGAGAAGATTATTGACGTTGATGGGTTAGATCCGTATGAAATACCAAACAGTTCGTGGTCTGTCGACAAAAACCAGTTGCTGGACATAAACCACACAAGGATTGTACAATATTTTGTGCTGGGCAAAAGTGCGAGAATTTTGCAGCCTACAAAAGCATGGGAGCTTACAGGACTTTCGTCTGTGGTTGGGTGCGAGAAGTGCAAAGTTACAAACCAGATGGCTGTCAGAACACATGCAGTAGTTTCAGCAAAGGTAAATGGTCTGAAATAAACTTATTTTGTTTACTCTCAGGGTAAAATCTCATCGTACACTGTCCTATTTCACGGTAACTCGTAAGTTGTCGCTGCGAACGCTATAAATGCTTTACAAACACCCAGTCATACCAGATCTCCAATGGCACATTTGGTAGAGCGTTGGACTCTTGGTCATGCGTGACCAGGTTCGATTCTGCGCTGAAACTTTATTTTTTCTTTCTTTTTTCAAGAGGTTGTGGGTTCGAACCCGATCTTCTTTTTTATGCCAAAACTTGGAGGTTCAGCGCTAGCAGTTTTTGTCTGTCTGTCTGTCTGTCTGTCTGTCTGTCTGTCTGTCTGTCTGTCTGTCTGTCTGTCTGTCTGTCTGTCTGTCTGTCTGTCTGTCTGTCTGTCTGTCTGTCTGCCTGCCTGCCTGCCTGCCTGCCTGCCTGCCTGCCTGCCTGCCTGCCTGCCTGCCTGTCTGCCTGCCTGCCTGCCTGCCTGCCTGCTGCCTGCCTGTCTGTCTGTCTGTCTGTCTATGTGTCTGTCTGTGTGTCTGTCAGTCCGGACTTAACGGCTGATATCTCAAAAACTACTAGACGGATTTCCTTGACATTTTGCACACTTACTGGAAGTTAGGTCCGATTGAATATATCAATTTTTCAGAATCGAGGTGTGGTGAAGCCAAGGTGATGTTGTGCCTGGTTGGTGATGCAGGCTCCTGGTCCGTTAATGTACAAGACAGGGAGGAGGCAAACCCGTGGCGTTTCCAGTTTTCTTTATTAAACTTGGATGACAGTTGTCTCCCAAGAGACTGGTGGTGAACGTCTCTCTCGACCTGCCAACAGCCCCTCCTTATCAAAGCAATGCCCGGACCCCAGGGGAGCCAGGCTTGCAATCAGCAGTCGCGGATTTCAGCCTGTCTCGGGGTTGTGCTTTCCTATTGATATAAAAAGGCTCATTGCTGCCTTATACTTACTCGAAATTATTCAAATCGAGTGTTGCCTTGATAGGCATAACAAAGTCAACCGAATGAATACTGCACCATTGCAATCAGATGCCTTAATTTAGAGAAAGCATCAAATTTGTCTCTAGATTCTAACAATATAGGCACAGCGCGCCAAATAGGAGGGGAGCTCTTCGAGGTCACATGTCAAGTTCAATTAACAAACAGATAAGGGAAGGCGCACTGGGACCCTCCCAGGCTGATAAGCTACATAGTAGGCTGGTCTTCCAACATATATATAACATGGCTGTCTGAGACGCAGGATACATGCCATTACGAAA
>JAWQFJ010000035.1:0-35000 GCA_034096865.1 Theodoxus fluviatilis
CAGAACATTATATTTGTAAGAAATGGGTCGAAGACTACAGAACTGTATCAACACATAATCTTCATGGAGACCTTTTGAGCCGCTTGGAATGACCTTGACAAGTCTACAGAAGAGGCTTCATAGCCACCGTGAATCGGTGTAGTGGAAACCGTCCCAAAGAGGCTGTCGAGCATGGCAGTAGATGTTGTAGCGTGGATGGGATATCGAGAGGATAAGTTGGATCGGTGACTTTTCTAACTCCTTTATTCGCCTTCTTTACATGACAGCCTACAAGGGCACCCGACACAAACCGCGGACACGTGTCCGCTCCCTTCCCTGTTCGCCTGCCGAATCCTCTATCCTTCCTCCAACCCTTCTCTCCTCTGGCTCCACCCCTCCACTCTGAATTGCTGAGAGAGTCCCAGAACCTCTGACCAATTAGAGATTCCCTTAACTTTCACACTCCAACACAAACAAGTGCCAACCAGAGCCCCATATGTTCTGAACACAACTCCATTCTCCCTCTGATCTGACAGGGCTTGTCCCTTGTTCTCACATGCACTATCGCCCCTTCTATAAACACTCTGCTCTGGCCAGCTGAAGGCATCACCTTTAACCCATGTATCTTCTCTTGGGATTTCTTCCGAGAAAGTTGTTGGGAGATTAAGGATGTCCCACATGCCCAGATGGCGGTGGGCGGAACGCATCTCTATTCTTTGATGTTCCGTCGTAAATTCCTTTACAAAGGGCTCCAGCTCAATACAACGCTATAAAACTACGGAATTCACAGTGCACCAATGCATACTAGGGATACTGCAAGAAAGGAATCTACTATTAAAATCATGCAATCGATGGCTCTACAACCGGGAGGAAAAGCAGTTTGATTCTCACTACACGTGAACGAGACAGGCTAAACGGCTAGCACTGTCAGTACCCAACCACAGAGAGTTGCCCCCCTGTGGGTGGGGGTAGTGGTAGCTCTCCAAAGAGAGAGGTCCCCCAGTGGGTGGGGGTAGTGGTAGCTCTCCAAAGAGAGTGGACCCCCTGTTGGTGGGGGTAGTGGTAGCTCCCCAAAGAGAGAGGACCCCCTGTTGGTGGGGGGTAGTGGTAGCTCCCCAAAGAGAGAGGACCCCCTGTTGGTGGGGGGTAGTGGTAGCTCCCCAAAGAGAGAGGACCCCCTGTTGGTGGGGGGTAGTGGTAGCTCCCCAAAGAGAGAGGCCCCCTGTAAGTGGGGGTAGTGGTAGCTCCCCAAAGAGAGAGGCCCCCTGTGGGTGGGGGTAGTGGTAGCTCTCCAAAGAGAGTGGACCCCCTGTGGGTGGGGGTAGTGGTAGCTCTCCAAAGAGAGTGGACCCCCTGTGGGTGGGAGTAGTGGTAGCTCCCCAAAGAGAGAGGCCCCCCTGTGGGTGGGGGTAGTGGTAGCTCCCCAAAGAGAGCGGCCCCCTGTGGGTGGGGGTAGTGGTAGCTCTCCAAAGAGAGTGGATCCCCTGTTGGTGGGGGTAGTGGTAGCTCCCCAAAGAGAGAGGCCCCCTGTGGGTGGGGGTAGTGGTAGCTCCCCAAAGAGAGAGGCCCCCTGTGGGTGGGGGTAGTGGTAGCTCCCCAAAGAGAGAGGCCCCCTCTGTGGATGGGGGTAGTGGTAGCTCCACAAAGAGAGTTGCCACCCTGTGGGTGGGGGTAGTGGTAGCTCCCCAAAGAGAGTGGACCCCCTGTGGGTGGTGGTAGTGGTAGCTCCCCAAAGAGAGTGGACCCCCTGTGGGTGGGGGTAGTGGTAGCTCCCCAAAGAGAGTGGACCCCCTGTGGGTGGGGGTAGTGGTAGCTCCCCAAAGAGAGAGGCCCCCCTGTTGGTGGGGGGTAGTGGTAGCTCCCCAAAGAGAGAGGCCCCCTGTGGGTGGGGGTAGTGGTAGCTCCCCAAAGAGAGTGGACCCCCTGTGGGTGGGGGGTAGTGGTAGCTCCCCAAAGAGAGAGGCCCCCCTGTTGGTGGGGGGTAGTGGTAGCTCCCCAAAGAGAGAGGCCCCCTGTGGGTGGGGGTAGTGGTAGCTCCCCAAAGAGAGAGGCCCCCTGTGGGTGGGGGTAGTGGTAGCTCCCCAAAGAGAGAGGCCCCCCCTGTTGGTGGGGGTAGTGGTAGCTCCCCAAAGAGAGAGGCCCCCCTGTTGGTGGGGGGTAGTGGTAGCTCCCCAAAGAGAGAGGCCCCCTGTGGGTGGGGGTAGTGGTAGCTCCCCAAAGAGAGAGGCCCCCCTGTTGGTGGGGGTAGTGGTAGCTCCCCAAAGAGAGAGGCCCCCCTGTTGGTGAGGGTAGTGGTAGCTCCCCAAAGAGAGAGGCCCCCCTGTGGGTGGGGGTAGTGGTAGCTCCACAAAGAGAGAGGCACCCCCTGTTGGTGGGGGTAGTGGTAGCTCCCCAAAGAGAGAAGCCCCCTGTGGGTGGGGGTAGTGGTAGCTCCCCAAAGAGAGAGGCCCCCCTGTGGGTGGGGGTAGTGGTAGCTCCCCAAAGAGAGAGGCCCCCCTGTGGGTGGGGGTAGTAGTAGCTCCCCAAAGAGAGAGGCCCCCCCTGTGGGTGGGGGTAGTGGTAGCTCCCCAAAGAGAGAGGCCCCCCTGTGGGTGGGGGTAGTGGTAGCTCCCCAAAGAGAGAGGCCCCCCCTGTGGGTGGGGGTAGTGGTAGCTCCCCAAAGAGAGAGGCCCCCCTGTTGGTGGGGGGTAGTGGTAGCTCCCCAAAGAGAGTGGACCCCCTGTGGGTGGTGGTAGTGGTAGCTCCCCAAAGAGAGAGGCCCCCCTGTTGGTGGGGGTAGTGGAAGCTGTCCCAAAGAGAACGGCCCCATGTTGGTGGGGGTAGTGGAAGCTCCCCAAAGAGAACGGCCCCATGTGGGTGGGGGTACGATAGACCCACCGCGTCTACCAAAGGGATGCGAAAAAGGCGATGAACTAGGGGAGATGGGCGTGGCTTGCTCTCACTCCAACTAGCTCCAGTTTTCAGTCACTGTCCTTAAATAGCCTACAAAGGCTGATGAGCTTTAAAATCCATTAATTCATTCATTCATTCGTTCGTTCATTCATTTATTTATTCATTCATTCATTCATTCATTCATTCGTTCGTTCGTTCGTTCGTTCGTTCATCCATTCATTCCATAAACGACTGAGAAAATCTCGATTTTCGAAATGTCTGAAAACCCCGCACTTATTGTTTCAAGAAACGTGCACTTTTGGGTTTCAAATACTCCGCGATCACAAAGTGCCCATTTATCAGGCGGTAGGTCAGGTATATAATATCGGGTTCTTCTGCGGCGTCTGTTGTTTGCATGGATCGTCAGCCTTGATGCTCTTTCTCGAACCAGTTCCAGTGATTTTCGTGGTCAATGGCTTTGCGTAGCCCACAAAGGCTGATAGGGGAAAATCATTCATTCATTCATCGATCCATCCACCCACTCACCCATTCATCCATCCATCCATCCATCCATCCATCCTTCCTTCCTTCCATCCATCCTTCCATCCATCCATCCATCCATCCATCCACCCACCCACCCACCCATCCATCCATCCATCCACCCACCCACAAACCCACCCACCCATCCATACATCCATCTATCCATCCATCCATCCATCCGTCTATCCATCCGTCCGTTCATCCATCCACCATCTATCCATCCTTCCATCGCATCCATCCATCCATCCATCCATCCACCCATCAATTGCATTGCAGCCAAAGTTAGTTTATCACATGGAACGTCGAACAGGCCTCACAAAAGGCCTCAAACGTCGTAAAAGTCAAGTCAAGTCAAGTCAAGTCAAATCAATCCATCCATCCGTCCATCCATCATCCATCCATCCATCAATCCATCCATCCATCCGTCCATCCATCATCCATCCATCCATCCATACGTTCGTCAGTCCGTTCGTTCGTTCATTATTTCATTCATTCATTCATTCGTACGTTCGTTCGTTCGTTCTTTCATTCATCCATTCATTCGTTTATTCATTGCTGGACGTAGGGCACCATTAACACTCTGCATTCATGCAGTAAATATATCATGTCTCCTAGCAGCATGTTGTCGATTGCTTTTCACGCCTCGTGTTGGGAATTCTGCTGTCACGTGTATGTACAATTCACTTTTGGCCCAGCTTCTTTATTTCCTACAAGCATGCAAGTGTTTAAAGACACATGAAATTCACAGCTTTTGAAAACAGAATTAATGAATGAATGAATAGCGAATGGACGAATGGATGGATGGATGAAGGAAGGAATTAATGAACGAATAAATAATGAATTAATGGATGGACGGATGATGGATGGATGGGTGGATGGATAGATGGATGATGGACGGATGGATGGATAAAGATACGAATGAATATATGAATACATTAATATGTGAATAAATGAATGAATGATTGAATGAATGAATGAAAGAATGAGTGAATCAATGAATCAATGAATGAATGAATGAATGATGAATGAATTAATGAACGAATGAATGAATAATTGAATGAAAAAATGAGTGAATTAATGAATAATTGAATGAAAAAATGAGTGAATGAATGAATGAATGAATAATTGAATGAATGAATGAATGAATGAGTGAATGAATGAATGAATGAATGAATGAATGAATGAATGAATGAATGAATGAACGGGGCTGTACGGCTTATCAGCTTTAGCAGACTATGTAAGGCCATTGACTACACACTCACCAGAGCTGGATGGAGCAAGGCAAAGCCAAGTATCTATCTCCCAAGGTGTTCTTACCACGTGACCCGAGGGGTGTTTTGTAGGCACATATCTCCCAAGGTGTTCTTACCCCGTGACCCGAGGGCTGTTTTGTAGGCACATATCTCCCAAGGTGTTCTTACCCCGTGACCCGAGGGCTGTTTTGTAGGCACATATCTCCCAAGGTGTTCTTACCACGTGACCCGAGGGCTGTTTTGTAGGCACATATCTCCCAAGGTGTTCTTACCACGTGACCCGAGGGCTGTTTTGTAGGCACATATCTCCCAAGGTGTTCTTACCCCGTGACCCAAGGGCTGTTTTGTAGGCACATATCTCCCAAGGTGTTCTTACCACGTGACCCGAGGGGTGTTTTGTAGGCACATATCTCCCAAGGTGTTCTTACCCCGTGACCCAAGGGGTGTTTTGTAGGCACATATCTCCCAAGGTGTTCTTACCACGTGACCCGAGGGCTGTTTTGTAGGCACATATCTCCCAAGGTGTTCTTACCCCATGACCCAAGGGGTGTTTTGTAGGCACATATCTCCCAAGGTGTTCTTACCCCGTGACCCGAGGGGTGTTTTGTAGGCACATATCTCCCAAGGTGTTCTTACCACGTGACCCAAGGGCTGTTTTGTAGGCACATATCTCCCAAGGTGTTCTTACCCTGTGACCCGAGGGGTGTTTTGTAGGCACATATCTCCCAAGGTGTTCTTACCACGTGACCCAAGGGCTGTTTTGTAGGCACATATCTCCCAAGGTGTTCTTACCCCGTGACCCGAGGGCTGTTTTGTAGGCACATATCTCCCAAGGTGTTCTTACCCCGTGACCCAAGGGGTGTTTTGTAGGCACAGCCACCGATGATTGGCGCTTTCAGGCACAGCACACACGCTTTTCAGGCACAGCACACACGCTTTTCAGGCACAGCACACACGCTTTTCAGGCACAGCACACACGCTTTTCAGGCACAGCACACACGCTTTGGGAGCATGAGATGCACCCTTTCTGTGATCAGCTTCGTCCTCTTTCAGACTGAAACAGATGACATTTTTAGGATATGGACAAAAGCGCACAGTTTGGGTTGCATCGGGTGCTGTGCTTTGGGGTCTTGTATCGTAGAGTTACTTGAACAGGCCCCTACAGCTCCTGGGATTCGAAGTCCAGCTGTGTAGGTGGAAGGGGTGGGGGGTGGGGGAAGGATATGAGGGGGTGAGATGGGGTGAGGTGGGGTAGAGGGGACAAAGGTGAGTGCGATTAAAAATATGTGCTAGAGCTGCTTTAACATCTGGATAGTCACCAAGATTCCAAGACAATAGGGTAACATAGAGCGTCCTTCAGGAATTCCGGTTAAGAATAATCTTCTATCGTAATGAGGCATTCTTGCATTCTACGTCACACCTTGTGCTGTCACGTGACATCCGGTTTCTTCGATATGGTAATTCACAAGTTTCGCCGGAACGTATTCCTTGAAAACGGACGTTTTGCCAGACTCCTTGTCGGTGAGTATTTTTGCATTCTTCCGTTGTCCTAACGTTACTGTAATCACAAGAAAATGATACCATGTCGTTTCAACTGCTGATTTGTAAAATTAAATGGCTTGACTGACAAACAGTAAACATTTCAGGCGTAGTTTAGTCGACCAACTGCTTCGACTACGGCGACCCAAAAGATGTCCCGCTTCACGTTTTAAATTGCTCGATTTTCCTTACTAGTTAATCAAAACATCAAGTTATGCAATGCTTGCCTTATTTTATGGGTAAATGGAAAGTCTGATGCTAAATGTATGGTTATTTAATCGTCAGACGGCTATTTTGTGAAATGTGACCCAATTTCGATTCCATACATCGTGATCGTGATGCGTGATGCGCGCGCACCCTCATTACATAGAAGAGTATTCTTAACCGGAATTCCTGAAGGACGCTCTATGATTCCCTAATGACGCTTGTGTTGTCTGGTGACAAACATTTTTAATGCCATCTACTGCAACATATTCCTCCAGAGTTTCCAATAAGGCACGCTAGTTTGATGCCTTTCGTGTGGGTCTAGTTTTTTCGGGGACATTTTTTTACGTTTACTTCAACATCACCTGTTCTCTGTGTATGTACGCGCACGCATGCATGCATGCGTGTCTGTGCGTGTACGCGTGTGTGTGTGTGTGCGTGCGGGCCTGCATTCGTGCGTGCGCGCCTGCATGCTTTCGTGCGTTCGTGTGTGTGTCTTCGTCTAAATGCGTGCATGTGTGTTTGTGCGTGCATGTGTGTGTGTTTGTGTGCATGTGTGTCCGCGCATGTGTGCGAATGTGCGTGCGTGTGCGTGTTTAATGCATGTTCTGCATGTAAGAATAACTTTGAAAGCATGCAAGCAAAAATGTATAAAACACACTCCCGCAAAAACACACACAAGCACATGCACACACGCACACACACGCATTCACACACACACACACACACACACACACACACACACACACACACACACACACACACACACAGAGAATACTGATGTAGTTTTCCTTTTTTAAGTCTCCGAAAAGAACCATACACAATAATTATAATAACTTTGATGGACAAAGTATGGCGATGAAGGAATAATAATGACTGCGCCTCTATGCGCGATGGAAAGTAATGGACGGCCAGTTTAGGCACACTATATGACCTCTTCAGTCTCTCTCAGTCTTGGATATTCTTCTTTCACACTATAGGCCTGAGTTGCCTTCATGCACAAGCATCAAGCAAAAGCCGCTTGGAACGACATGGGCTCACGCCTGATGGGGTCTGCTCTTGTTCATCGATTGACGTTGCTTTTGTTGCTGCCGTGACGCAGAGAGATTTAGTTTCCTGCGACGCATGTTCGTGAAGCGCAAGCCCAGACTTGGTTAACCCTTTCGACTGGCCTGCCTTGCTTTGTGAGCTCTGCAGGACGTCTCATTGCAGGATCAAGTATACCCCCCTGTGGGTTGGGGGGGGAGAATACACTCACCGCGACTTCCTATGCGATTCGCAGCAGGTGAATGACTACGGAAGTCGAGACTTGACTCGCTCCTATTCCAACACCCCTTGCGGGCTGGGGGTGAGAACAGACCCCTTGCGGGCTGGGGGGGGGGGGAGAATAGACCCCTTGCGAGCTGGGAAGAATCTGGGTTTATTAAAATATATAGGCAATATTATACTGGCTCCAACCATGTGTCGTAAATCCGTCCATGCGTGTAATTCTATCAGTGTGTCAATGATATTTTGTGAACATCTGCGAAGCGCCTACCCCTACTGTATATAATAGGGTTCTACTCCGTAACACAGATTTTGCAAAACATGTTCAAGCACCCACCCACCACATCATATCATATATGCGATATTTTTTTCTGTAATCTGAATGTAAGAGCGAGAGCCGTGGTTTGCAGTGCTGTTCAAGAACAAAAATACATTTTCCACCTGGTGTTATTCTTTACGCCTTGATAATTATTTAATGATTAGATACCATTGTACTATACATTTACATGAGATTATTATGCCAATGTGAGATATATCATGAATAATCCAACATACAGTAGTTCTTATATCCCCTTCTTTATCAGGCTTTTCACTGTTTTACAACTTGCTGTTCATGTGTAAAAAAGAAATCTTACAATTATTTTACGTCTATACTTTTAAGAGGGTTTGCAGTACAGAATATACTTGAACATTTAGTTTACATTTGAAAAATCACTTTCGGTAAATCACTCTACTACACTAGTCACAATAAGTTAAGGGTCACTCTTGACATTTTATGAAATTACAATTTGTTGCAATGCTAACTGAAAAAACGGAGTTACCAGACAAAAGCTAGGCAGTGGTTGCGTATGACATTATTCTGCAGTGTGAAGGAGCCTTTAGCGCGTTACTCTTTGTTGAAAAAGTGTTCACTTGCGGTACAACGAAGCCGTTTTTGGGGAAAAGCATGCAAATCGCTGACCCGTTACATTTGTAACACATGGCTGTTGAAATTTAAAAAAAAAATGCACGTACCCGACCAATGTCCCATGAACAGTTTTCAACGGTAGTTGGACAAAATGGGAAACGAAAATGTTACCAAATCACTGCAGAGAAAGACATGGTCGCAAGAAGAAAGTGATCGTGGCCGAGCCCTGGGTTGGGCTAGGATGGTGTTTCTCAAAGAGAAGTTGCCAGACGGTTGAGAGTGAGTCTTTCCGTCATTCAGCGCCTCACTCTCAACCGTCTGGCAACTTCTCTTTGAGAAACACCATCCTGGGCCCAACCCAGGGCTCGACCACGATCAACAGTCGTCAGCTTTCTTTATGCGACCATGTCTTTCTCTGCAGTGATTTGGTACAATTTAAGATGATAGCTCCTATTTTGTTGTATGGCTCTGAAGTTTGGGGTTTTAGTTCGTGCGAAATCGCAACTAGATTACAACTTCGCTTTTATAAAACTGTATTCAAGTTGAGAAAATCAACACCCAATGCTATGGTTTTTGGCGAGTTGGGAAAAATACCTTTAGACATTAATGCTAAACGTAGATTATTATGCTATTGGTATAAATTAGTAAATCCTGAGAACCGAAATAACTTTTCAAGTATTGCATACTGGTTTTCTTATAAAATGTTTTCATTAGATTTGTTAGATTCTGAATATTTATCTTCCATAAAAACCATTCTGGATAGTCTAGGATTATCAGGATTTTGGACCCTGCAAGGGAACTTACAATTTTCAGCAACTTGGTTTAAAGAAACTGTCAGAAGGTGCTTCTACGACCAGTACATTCAACAATGGTTTACAGAGATAGATACTAAAGACGTGTTTTATAATTATAGGATGTACAAAGATGAATTTGTGTGTGAAGATTATATCAATATTTTGTCATTTATACAGTGTGTTTCATTTATGAAATTCAGAACCTTGAACAATAGACTGCCAGTGCAAATAAATCGTTATCTAAATGTGCAAAGATCGGAACGCCTTTGTACAAAATGTGCTTCCGGCGACATTGGGGATGAATACCATTATGTGTTTGTTTGTGATTTTTTCAAAGATGAGCGATGTAAATTTTTGTCAAGTTACTTTTGTAGAAGACCAAATAGCTTAAAATTTAATCAACTCTTTGGTAGCAGAAAGAAGAACGTACTGTCAAATCTAGTAAAATTCCTGAATATTATTTGTAAAAAAATTAACTGAATAACTCTAAACCACAATTTCAATGCTTGTGTTGCGTGTATTGAGTTGTATTTTTTCCTCCATATACAATTTTTCCTCATTGTACATTTCTTTTTCCGTTTTTCTATTTTTGACTTTTTGTTTCTTCTTTTCTTTTCTTTTTCTTTCTTTTTTTCCATTTCTGATTCAATTATGTATGTTATAGTTGGTTTTGTTATTAATATTCTAAATGCCCCCAAGGGTAAAGAATAAATTGTGCCTTGCCTTGACGGGCCTGGCACCCAAACTTGTTTCCCTTTTTATCCAACTACCATTGAAAACTGTTCATGGGACATTGGTCGGGCACGTGCATTTTGTTTATTTTATTTCAACAGCCATGTGTTATAAATGTAACGGGTCAGCGATTTGCATGGGGTTTTTTTCTCCCAAAAACGGCTTCGTTGTACCGCACATGAACGCTTTTTCAACAAAGGGTAACGCGCTAAAGGCTCCTTCACACTGCAGAATAATGTCATACGCAAGCACTGTCAAGCTTTTGTCTGGTAACTCCTTTTTTCAGTTAGCATTGCAACAAATTGTAATTTCATAAAATGTCAAGAGTGACCCTTAACTTATTGTGACTAGTGTATTTATATCCTGAAACCTTTGTTTCATCTAGATATATGCCACACACGCTAACATTCTTGTTGTTTGCTGTAGGCATATTCACGCAAATATTCATATTATTCATCTAGTTTTGCTACATTTTAAAATGACATATAAAGCTGCACAATGAGTGATTCTCACACATACATACCAGCACGTACAAAGGGTTTGAAGTATTTTCTGAAAGTATACACAAATATATTTCATCTCTATGAATTTCCTTTATACAGGTAGATGTATTTGTAAAGTGAAAGAATTTTCATAGTTCACTAGTCACAAAAAGTTAAGGGTCACAATATTGAAATTTTAAGAAATTACAATTTGTTGCAATGCTAACTGAAAAAATGGAGTTACCAGACAAAAGCTTGACAGTAGTTGCGTATGGCATTATTCTGCAATGTGAAGGAGCCTTTAGCGCGTTACCCTTTGTCGAAAAGCGTTCACGAGCGGTTTAACGAAGCCGTTTTGGGGAGAGAAAAAAACCCATGCAAATCGCTGACCCGTTACATTTATAACACATGGTTGTTGAAATAAAATAAACAAAATGCACGTGCCCGACCAATGTCCCATGAACAGTTTTCAACGGTAGTTGAATAAAAAGGGAAACGAAAATGTTTCCAAATCACTGCAGAGAAAGACATGATCGCAAGAAGAAAGCTGACGACTGTTGATCGTGGCCGAGCCCTGGGTTGGGCCCAGGATGGTGTTTCTCAAAGAGAAGTTGCCAGACGGTTGAGAGTGAGTCTTTCCGTCATTCAGCGCCTCACTCTCAACCGTCTGGCAACTTCTCTTTGAGAAACACCATCCTGGGCCCAACCCAGGGCTCGGCCACGATCAACAGTCGTCAGCTTTCTTCTTGCGATCATGTCTTTCTCTGCAGTGATTTGGTAACATCTTCGTTTCCCTTTTTATCCAAAAACCGTTGAAAACTGTTCATGGAACATTGGTCGGGTACGTGCATTTTGTTTATTTTATTTCAACAGCCATGTGTGACAAATGTAACGGGTCAGCGATTTGCATGGGGGTTTTTTCTCCCCAAAACGGCTTCGTTGTACCGCACGTGAACGCTTTTTCAACAAAGGGTAACGCGCTAAAGGCTCCTTCACGCTGCAGAATAATGTCATACGCAACCATTGTCAAGCTTTTGTCTGGTAACTCCTTTTTTGACTCACATGCGAAGCAAAAGTGAGTCTATGTACTCACCCGTTTCGTTAGTCCGGGCGTCCGAAAACTTTAACGTTGAATTTTTCTCGGAGACTATTAAGTCTATCAATACCAAATGTGGCATGATGGTGTATGATGGCAAGGCCTAAAAAAAAATACATAGTGACTTGACCTTGTTTCAAGGTCAAGGTCACAGGGACCATAAATGTTGTCTAAAAACAGCCATTTTTCACATTTTCTCAATTTTCTCTTAAGTGTTTAAGATTGAATACTTCACGTATATATGGTATATAGGGCAAAGTAAGCCCTATCTTTTGATACCAGTTTGATTGATCTTGCTTCAAGGTCAAGGTCACAGGAGCTCTTCAAATTTGGATTGTATACATATTTTGAAGTGACCTTGACCCTGAACTATGGAAGATAACTGTTTCAAACTTAATAATTATGTGGGTCACATGTTCTACTTTCATCATAAGACTTATTTGGTCACATATCATCAAGGTCAAGGTCACTTTGACCCTAATGAAATGTGACCAAAATGGGGTAGTGAACCACTAAAAAAGACCATATCTCACGGTAGAAAGTGCCAATAAGCACCATTGGGCTTCCTATGTCTTGAATTAACAGCGTTGTGTTGCATGACCTTGGATGACCTTGACATTGGGTCAAGGTGACATGTGTTTTGGTAGGGAAAATGTGTAAAGCAGTTTTTAGAGTATGATGTCATTGGTAGGTTTAGTTGTTTGACCTTGACCTTGAAGGTCACCTGAAGGTCAATGTCATGTAAAGTTCAAGGTCAAGCATATGAGTCGTATGGGATTTGCCCTTCTTGTTAATTATTTAGGGAGCATATTACTACACATATAAATAAGATCATTATGCCAATGTGAGATACATAATGAATAATCCAATATAGTTCTTATATACCCTTCCTTGTCAGACTATTCACAGTTTTACAAAAGTGGTCTTCACATGTAAATAAGAAATGTTACATTTTAGGTCTATACTTTTAAGAGAGCTTACAATGAAGAATATACTTTAACATTTAGTGTGCATTAAAAAACATATTTGATACTAACATTTATATTTTACTATCACATTCGTATTTTGAACGATGCACTTTGTGATATATTTTTGCACATCATCTGAGAACATATTTCCAAAGATATGATATATGTCATTATGTCCATCCAATGTATTTTATATATTTACACAAACAGGAATTTCATATGCATGTACTTCTACAGGCATTTTGATAGATGTCTTCGTATACATGTTTTCATATACATATTTATTTGCTTTATTTAAAAAAAATACAGTCTACAACTTCATTATCGGTTAATTACGTGTCCAAACAGCGGACATTTGAAACATGACAATACGCTTTAGATCATGTTCGTCACATTTTTGTTTCAAAGGGCGCATTTCAAAACATTTATTCGATAACTAAAAAACAGGAAAGGGAGATGCACAGATAAGATCAACTAATGTATTATACGCTTTTATTTTGTATTACTTTCTTTCTTCACATACCGTGATGCATTAGATTGCATTATCATGGGGACGTGCGTATTCGAAGAAAAAAGACATATTTTAGATTTATGAAGGAAATATATTTCGTAACATTGCAGTTCACTTTGTAAAAACCTTTGACTAGCATTTAGGTTCTGATATATTAAAGTTAAAAGATAAAAAAAGCAAAAATAGAAGTTGTGTGTAATAAAGAAAAACCAACTGAATAGTTGAAACAGGAAGTTCTAATATCTCTGATACCGATGTCTAACACATGATATCTGATAGTGGTGATGGTGGTGGTGGATAATAAAGTGTTTGAAAATGCTCAAATTCACACAACAGCTTCTTGGCTGGCTGTGAAACAATCCTCTTCTGACTCCCCGAGTCATCATCACTTAGTGCTCTCTAATGGTCAGCCCCAACCCTCTCCCTCACCCTTTAGGCGCCTACACACGTTACGTTTTTCAAGCTGGTTTTGCTCCCGATCCGGCTGACCGTGCGTGTAAAAAGCGGGTTGACAGCCACACGCAACGATTACACCCACACCGCGAACTGGAGCGGTGTTCATTTACGCGAAGCAAAGTCAGAATTTAGAGTTTCGTCCCTTTCATGAGACTATGACAACAGACGCTCCGTGTAGGCTGCAGCTCAATCAATGCAAAGACGCAACGATAAAATTCGATCCGCAGACAGATGCTTTCGGCGTGTAGATAAATGTGTGTGACCTGCATTGCGAATTGTAAAATGTACCATCTTCCACGAACTATTCATGCATTCAACATACAGCTTTGATAAATTAATGCCAACACTCGCTTTCGACGTGAAGGCTGTAGCTGCCTGTAGCGAAGCCGCAACGATAAAAGTCGATCCGCGGACATGCTTTCTCGGCGTGTAGGTGAATGCGTTTGACCTGCATTGCGAATTGTAAAATGTAGGGGAGAGCGGGGCTGGTTGTAACATATTTTAAATTACGACTCATCACGCATTACATGCTTAACATTTAAGCAACTTTATTCAATCAATCAAAACGAAAAACATTCGTTTTAACGTTGAAACTGAAACAATTGTTCAAATCTGCACCGTTTGTCTCCAAGGTGAACAAAACTGACGTAACCCTACTTGTTACAACTTGCCCCACATGTGGGGTAAGTTGTAACAAGCCGTGGGGCTGGTTTTAACACAATGATATTGGACATAAAAAAGACTTAATGGTATTCCACGGCATGTACTTGCACAAAAAAGCAAACGCACGTGTAAATGTGCCAGTGACATAATCAGCTCATCAATCTGAGTCATCTTAATCACAGTTTTGACAGATGTAACTGGGTTTTTTTTGTGTACATTCTTCATGAGACCAATTCTTGCACCCCACACACTGAACCTATTTTTCGTTTGGCATGTGTTTGAATAGGGTTCACAACAAACCAAACAAAAATCCTCCTCAGAGTCTATGGAAACAGAGTCAGAATTTTTGTAGCTTAATGTTTTTCTCGACTTTTCTTTCCCTTTCTGTTTCGGCAGTGTGTTTCTACCTCCTGTTCTAATAGGTGCACATTTTCTGTTAGTTTTTTTCCCGGCTCAGCTTGTTCTTTTCTGGGGTGTCGGTTAAAATTGCTGTCTGTCTACGTTTCCTTCCTCGTGATCCGACCTGCCTTGAAGCTGCTTTGGGGAAAGGCCTCACTTGTTGCGGGGAGAAGTCGTCACCAGCGTTCAAGGGAAGCTCTGTTGCCTCTATGGAGTTCAGCTGGGTGTCTGGTGCAGATGTTGGCTTCTGAACAGGCACAACTGCATCATAGTGAGCCCCCGTCTGTTCCCCAGAAAACAGGAGATGGACACTGCCAGTAGAAGAGGCTCCAGGTCGACCAGGGTTCAACACCGTCTCCAGGTGGTTCCCATGTCTGACCTGGTGAATGACTGCACTGATGCTAAATGCATCGGACAATGCGGACACTATTAGATCTGACGTGTCATTGTTGTACTGTTTATCTGTGATGTATCTCTGTAGCGCTTCTTCTAATATTTGTGTCTTTACTGCCAAACTGTTCATAAAAAAACTTGTGGTCCTGCACTTCTTTCGTTAACTTTACACAGAGGTCATCGGTAGAGAGGACTTCAATTCCTTCTGACTCCAAGCATGTCTGAAAAGCGTAAAGAAGACAATGCCCATCCCCACGCACCCTTTTCACCTCTTTGTTCTTTTCCAAAAGGTATCTGTCCATTGGATTCTGAATGTCTGTTCTGTTCGTTGGTTGGGACCCTCGCTGAGTCATCTGCCCATCTGTGGTAGCCAAGCCTGTAGTTTGCATCTGTTGAAGTGGCTGTGCTGCTGGGTTTGATACCAAGTCTTCAGAAGTGCTCCCAGAAGGTTCGGAGTCCTTGGGGGCAGGCCTGTCAGTCAATGCAGATGGTTGGAACTCCACATCTTGGAATATGTCAGGATCATTTGGGCAGATGCCAGACACTCTGAACCCGTTCTTGATGTTAGTGGGTACGGCTGCCCGTGGCCATGTATCACGAATCTGCCCTGGGAGGTCATAGATAGTCATGCACTTTTGGTCGTAACACAAGTGGGGCTGGTTGTAACATGTTACAACTAGCCCCTTCTGGTGTGTTACAACTAGCCCCATCCCACTGTTGATCCCCGGCCCTAACCCAGCAGCCAACACAGGAAACGAGAAGCAGATTTTGATGGTATGATAACATTGATAAAGCAGCAAGCTTTCTTGAACCTTTTCTGGCAGTATTCTAAGCATTAGTGATTTAGAGATACAAGATAATCTTTACAAATTGCAAAAAGTTACTCACCTGCCTGAATTTCGAACTCTTTGATCCCGTTCACACATGCATGGATTTCATCCCGCCATTTTTTCTTGGGAAATGGCCAATGGGTATTGGGAGGCAACTGTCTCAGTCTCAGCAGAAAACTCATAAACAGTGAGGAGTAATGTACCTTGTTACTTCCAACCCGTGTTACTTTTAACCCCGCTCTCCCCTACCATCTTCCACGAACTATTCATGCATTCAACTTACAGCTTTGATAAATTAATGCCAACACTCGCTTTCGACGTGAAGGCTGTAGATGCCTGTAGCGAAGCCGCAACGATAAAAGTCGATCAGCGGACATGCTTTCTCGGCGTGTAGGTGAATGCGTTTGACCTGCATTGCGAATTGTACAATGTACCAGCTTTCACAAACTATTCATGCATTCAACATACAGCTTTGATAAATTAATGCTGTTCATGGCTTACATTTTCTTTGGATGGGCTTTTAGTATCCCCAAATACACCTTTTTATGTGCGAAGCGAGGACAGCGTCAGCCATTAAAATTGGCGACTAGTCGCCAGAACGCGAGATCTCGCGTCGCCGGGCATGTGAACCGGTCCGGACGGGGTCGAAAAATAGAGCCAGCCCTAGTCACAAGAACCGTGCCGGATTAGTCCACGGTTTCGATTTTTGACCGGATCGGCAGCAAAACCGGGGGACAACCGGTACGTGTGTAGGCGCCTTTTGCCTTTCTGTGGCCACGTCCCGTAACCCCGCCTTCTACAACAACCGCTCTGACAGCTGCTGGTAACCAAATGACTAAACTGGCACTGCATGTTCTGTACTACTTCCCATTCTTGATACTTCTTTTCCAAGTCCTGCTACCACTACTACAATTACTGCTGCTGCTGCTGCTGCTGCTGCTGCTGCTGCTCAGACCTGTTTACCTTAAGTTGTGCAAAATAGGGAGATGGGGACTCAAAAATAGGGAGATTTCAATCAAAAGAGGGAGATTTTTATTTTTAGCCCTTACAGCGGTGCTAAAACACGAGCAAATTAGGCAAACATGCACACCTTTCATTAACTTTGAGATTGCTGATGAACTGTTACAGATAGACACATAAAGTAATAACACAAAATGCTTGAAATTGAATGAACAATATTTTGGTGTGCAGTTTATAGTCTTTATTCAAATCCTGATTTTTTTCGGTCAAATTTTATATGGTAAACATTTGTGGGTTTTTCACTCCTTGAGAAATAATACAGGTAAATCACTATGCAATAGTGGGTAAATACCCTATAAACCCTACTGGATGTTTGGTTTAATCATCTGTGCATACTAATGTATCATTCTCTTTGACCAAAAATGCACTCTTTAAATTACCATGTAAATTCGATGATCCAGGTATTAGAGAGGCAAAATGAAGTAATTCTGATTACCTATACTCTTTCATCTTAACCAATATTCCTCAAATTATTGCAAATGTAGAACTGAATAGCATCAATATGTGGATAGTTCAACATGAAAACAGTCTGCAGTAAAGTTTGTCTCCTACATTCACGATTTGATAATTTGTCTGTAATAAAACTGAAAAATTCTACTGATTTTTGTCATTATGAGACACAAGAAGGCATTACACACTACACAAACATTTTCAAAAACTTACCTCAAACCAGCAATACTACAAAAACATCCAGAAAATTGCTATATACATGAATACCCTTTCATGCAAAACAAGAAGGGCAAAGCCCATACGACTCACATGCTTGACCTTGACCTTTACATGACCTTGACCTTCAAGGTCAAGGCCAATTAACTTCACCTAGCAATGACATCATACACTAAACTAAGAAATGCTTTACACTTTTTTCCTACCAAAATACATGTGACCTTGACCCAAGGTCAAGTTCATCCAAGGTCATGCAACACAAAGCTGTTAATTCAAGACATAGGAAGCACAATGGTGCTTATTGGCACTTTCTACCATGAGATATAGTCACTTTTAGTGGTTCACTACCCCATTTTGGTCACATTTCATAAGGGTCAAAGTGACCTTGACCTTGATGAAATGTGACCAAATGTGTCTTATGATAAAAGTATAACATGTGTACTACAATGTTATGAAGTTTGGAACAGTTATCTTCCATAGTTCAGAGGCAAGGTCGCTTCAAAATATGTATACAATCCAACTTTGAAGAGCTCCTGTGACCTTGACCTTGAAGCAAGGTCAACCAAACTGGTATCAAAAGATAGGGATTACTTTGCCCTATATACCATATATAGGTCAGGTATCCAATCTCAAAAACTTCGGAGAAAATTGGGAAAATGTGAAAAATGGCTGTTTTTTAGACAACATTTACGGCCCCTGCGACCTTGACCTTGAAGCAATGTCAAGTCACTATGTATGTTTTTTTAGGCCTTGTCATCGTACACCATCATGCCACATTTGGTATTGATACACTTAATAGTCTCTGAGAAAAATCCAACGTTAAAGTTTTCGGACGCCCGGACAGACGAAACGGGTGAGTACATACTCACTTTTGCTTCGCATGAGTTAAAAAAACCCACCAAATCACTGGTGAAGGTAGGAGGCACATTCACACATACCAGTGTGTCCAATTGCGGGAAGCAGTCTCATCCAAACCAGTGATCCAGTTTGCATGAAACTTGGAAGTACACCCAGTAATCTAATTGCATGAAACTTGAGAGTACGTGCAGTAATCCAGTTGCAATGAAATTTAAAGTACAACACAGTAATCCAGCGGTCTATATAAAACGTGCACCGGCGCTATCGGCGACTATCGGCCCAGCTAAAGTTGAAACATAGTGGCTAGCTTATACTTATAGAACTCGTACTTACGTCAAATCGCCGTAGTTTGATGTTTAATTCGTCCGCTGAACGCTGCCAAGACTAATAAAATCGCCGTAGTTTGACCCCATCTTGGCCTCTATGAGCACTTGGGTGGGCTCTCAAAAAACCACTGGGCCTTCCCCAAAAGGTACTTATGGGGACACTGGAAACGATGTTTCGATATCCCAATACCCTCAAAATACTTCTACTCGATTTTGAGACACATGGGTCGCCAAAAACCAAACAAATTCAACTAAGCTTTCGGACCGCTACACAGAAGCGACCGCATCACGAAGGGACGTAACTCTCGGAAACAGTCAAACTACGGCGATCTCATTAGTCTTGGCAACGTTCAGCGGACGAATTAAACATCAAACTACGGCGATTTGACGTAAGTACGAGTTCTATAAGTATAAGCTAGCCACTATGTTTCAACTTTAGCTGGGCCGATAGTCGCCGATAGTCGCCGATAGCGCCGGTGCACGTTTTATATGGACCCGTAATCCAGTTGCAAAAGTCAATTTACTCAGCGTCAGAGTCGATCTACGCGAGGAGTTTCGACTCGCCCATGAACGGCGCAATTGAATTAGTCGCGCTTACCACGATAAGGATTATTTATGTGTACCATCCCAGGTCACAAACTGCATAAAAATTTAATAAAAATCAGCTGAAAGTGGAATAAAAAACTCAGAAATCAGCTGAAACGCTGATAAGTCCCATCTCTGCTGGCACGCCTCTGCCCTAGTCGTTGCATTCTCAAGTGAGTCAAGGTCGTCCACTGAAGCGTTCAGTGCAGTCACAAAAATGTTCCTATGGATCCTGTACGTGCAGCTGCATCTTCATTAGACTTGTGGACCTCCGATTTCAAGTGCTTAGAAATGTCATTCTTGCCTCCGTGGCTCACGTTGATGTCTTTTTTGCAGAACGTGCAAAAACGCGTGTGATTTCGATTTCGACGATGGGCGAAATGCCGGGAATTCCGATTTCCACTCAGCCTTCCACTTTGCGCTGTACTTTGCTCTCTTTCTGCTTCTGACAAGAGTGGACTTTCTTTTCTCATCCTCTGTGTCACGCTCACTGTCGGATTCAGAATCGGTTTCGCGAGTCTTTCTCTTTGAGTTTTCAATGGACGCCATCTTCATTGAGATCGGTCAAGCAAAATGGCGGCTATTCCAGGTTGTAAACTGGCTCTCGATTGGACGAAGGTCCTGACTCAACTAATCAAAACAATTCTACTGCAGATCTGCGGAATGACCTTCAGTGGCGCGGTAGAAAGTTCGGATCGTCATGTAAATGCTTCGGAAACGAAATAAACCTTTCAAAAAATTTTCATTTTCGGGAGATCGGTGGAAAAAAAATCGGGAGATTTACGAAGCTAGCGGGAGGTCGGGAGATAGGGTCTGAAATCGGGAGTCTCCCGCTAAAATCGGGAGAGTAAACAGGTCTGTGCTGCTGCTGCTGCTGGTGTCATTTTTGCGTGTGTCGCCAGGTGATCAGACACTACTTTAGATTGTGTTGCTGCTGGTGCTCTCTTTGGCTATTGTTTCGTTGTCTTCATGTGGGTTTGTGCTGGGGTGATCAGAATTGACAAACTGCCGCTGCCTATAAGTATACGATTCGTCAATTGCCAAGAGCAAGGGAAATGGAGCCTGCACTTTCACTTATTCCAACCAGCTTGAGTGATTTTGTAGTCAATGGTTGTACATAGCCTATAAGGGCTGATACTGGGATAGGCCGAAAAATTCAATTTCTCATTTTCATCTTTATATCCGAAACGAGTAATGGTCTGCAAGGTAGTTGATGCTGCACATTCACTACAATGACAACGTACGTCATTGTTCATTGTATACACTTTTTTAAGCGTTCCCCTTGGCTTCTAATGCTAGTGTATATTGTACAAAAGCTAATTAATGTTTAGTAAACGAGTCATTGAATCAATGTCCACTGAACACTGAATGAGGGAGTGTCATTGTACATATCGACATGACCATGCCCTGGCTGGAAGGTACTCTTGTTAGTGGTCAAAGCCAAACAGAGCTTGCAGGCAAAAGGCCTCGTTGCAACCTGTAGTCCTCATAGCTGTCGTGTTTGGTTTGCTCTTAATTAATGGTGAGGGCCGTCGTAGTGGACAGTGGGGCTTTGGGGTCGACTTTTAAGTGTTATTGTCATACGTTCAGTAAGCTGATGAAGCTTGTTGTACAGGGGGCATCGTTGTGTAAACGTTGTGTTTGCTTCATAAAAATGACATGAAATTTGCGTCTGAGACTTTGTCATCTGTCATGGTAAGTGTTTTCATTTTGTTTTAGCTGTTTCTTTTTAAACAAAATGCTTCACAAACCTCTTATAATCCACTTACAACAAGATTTAGTGTTGAACGATACAGAATGAAGAACAAGGCCAAATAGCTGATTAGGTTTTATCAAGAGGAAAGGAGTAGGTGAACTGTAAGAGAACAATCATTAAATGACGGCATTTGGGGGGCAGTCACAGTTATGTCAAGGGCCAATTCAAGAAGAGCCATTTCAAATGGCGCGTGTGACGTTTGTGACGTTTCGTAAAATGACAGATGAGCGTCTTGGACTGCTCATACGAACATACATGAAGACTTGCACACATGTGTGCGTGTTTGTTTGTTTGTGTATGTTTGTTTGTGTGTAGTGATCATGTATTAACATACGTGTGTGCACAGGTGTTCTCGTCAATGTGTGTGTGCATTCACAAAATCTGCACACAAAGAGTCACATCATCATCATCATCATCATCATCATCATCATCATCATCATCATCATCATCATCATCATCATCATCATTCATTAATCATCATCCATCAATCATCCCCATCATCGATCAATCATTCCCATTATCTATCAATTATCTCCATCATCCATCAGTCATCCGTGTTATCTATCAATGATCCCCATCATCCATCCCCATCATCCATCATCCATCCCATCATCCCTCAATCATTGTCATCATCCCTCATTCCTGATCAGCAATCGCTTATAAAGCATTGCTTCCGACTCCTACTGAGTTGCTCGCAGCGCAAACATATCGGGAGTCACTTGTGATATTTGGCAAAATGATGCGTTTTGGGGTTTTGTCAAAATGCATCCATTTACTTATGATCGGAGCTTGATAGGTGGGCATTCCAGACAAGAGACCTAGTATAGGGAAATCCCCTCTGTCCAAATATGCACTTGGCTACTTTCTGCTTTTTCAGCGGGTAAGCTGAAGAAGACCGTAGAGATCTGGTGGGTTTGTATTGTGGTGCAGTGCGCTGGAGATCGCCGGGGCCAAACCATTCCCACATTTGTAGGCCATTACGTCCAGTTTTAAACTGTTTGCGACACATGGAGATGTGTGGATGGATGGATGGATGGATGGATGGATGGATGGATGGATGGATGCATGGATGGATGGATGGATGCATGGATGGATGGATGGTGTTTTACGGCCTATCAGCCTTCGTAGGCTATGTAAGGCCATCAAGCACGACAATCACGAGAACAGTTTAGAATAAACGCAGATCAAGTAACGGTGTCCCTAGTTATTCGCCTCTTACGAATCGCGTAGGGAGACGCGGTGGGTCAATTCTTCCCCCCGAACCCACAATGGGAGTGACACAGGGGGCCAGTGGAGGGATTTCAACACTGCGGATGGATGGATGGATGGATGGAGTTTAAGGGCCTATCAGCCTTGTAGGCTATATAAGGCCACAACGTTAAAAACACTTCCACCATGGTAATATAACTCTCCGCGACAGCGGAGTAAAGTACAATTCACTAAACTAGTGATATAAAATCAATAAAATCTAGTCCCACAGCCCAACAGCCAGCAAAGGCAGTGCATAGCCTTCAAACACGAATAAGCATAATAACGAAAGAGCATAATGTCATATCTCGATGTCCTTGACACCAACAATGCATTGAGGGATAGGTGGATGGAGCCCAGGGGTTCATCAGGTTATAAGGTCATTCAAGGCCACAACAAACTTTCACTGAATAAAAATGTGCAATTAAAAGATTACCACAGAAGAGGTAAGTAGGGAAATATCGAAAACAATTAAGATATAGTACAACTCATATACGAGAATAATACTCAGAATCTATCAACAATTTTATCACAGCAAGAGGATCTCTAAAAATGTCAGACAGACTGCTCGACCCACTCCGTAGATGAGCAAGTCGAGGGCACTCCACCAGAACGTGCCGCATGGTAAGCCTGCACTGGCAGGTGCGGCACTCCGGTGGAGGCTCCGACCGCAACAAATAGGAGTGGGTCAAAACAGAATGGCCGATCCGAGAACGGCAGAGCACAACTTCCTCTCTTCTCGTGAGCGATGTGGGGGAGAGTCGCTCACCCCACACGGAAGATACTTCATGAAGTTTGTTACGTGCCCTGCCGTCCCAGTCGGCCTGACACAGGTTAGAAATATATTTATTAATACGGGGTACCAGGTCGCCCGCCGGGACCCTGCCCGGGGACACAGGAAGGGAGAGAGCAGACTTGGCAGCCTGATCTGCTCTCTCGTTCCCCGGGATGCCCATATGGCTAGGGACCCAGCAGAAGACGACCTCAGTACCCCCACACTGTAGTCGACACAGATGAACAAATATACCAAACAGATAAGGATGGGAAATCTCCCTACCCCGCAGAGCCTGTAAGGCCAAAAGCGAGTCAGAGACCACAAGGGCTCGTGGCAGTCTCTTGCTCTGGACTACACCAAGAGCGGCCTCAAGTGCACTAAGCTCTGCGGAGTAGATCGAAGTCCCATCCGGAAGGCGAAAACGCAAGACGGAGTCGTAGGCGACAACAGCTGCCGCCACACGATCCCCGTCTTTCGAACCATCTGTATACAATCGGTAAAAATGTACATATTTAGATAAAATTTCCCGGAATGCACCCTTGTACGTGTGAGAGAGGGCAGCACTCTTGAAAAATCTCGCTAAATTGAGTAAAACAACAGGCTCAGGCAGGAGCCACGGTGGTGACAAATATAAAGGGTATGTAAAAATGTTGTCCAACCGAACGTTTGCCGTCGCGATATCTTCCTCAACTCGTATCCCCAACGGGGGGATACAGCTGGGCTTGGCCGCGTAAAGATGCGGAAACTTCGGCCGGACAACACAGTGATAAAAAGGATTGGTCGGGTCAGAACCCACGCGAAGGATGTATTGCAAGGCAAGCTTGCGCCTACGTAAATAAAGTGGAGGCTCGCGCGCCTCCGCATATAAACTCTCCACAGGAGAGGTGCGGAAGGCACCGAGGACCGATCGTAAACCCTGATGGTGTATTGGGTCGAGCATCGACAAGTACGACTTGCGAGCTGACCCATACACAAAACAACCGTAATCTAGCTTGGAGCGCACCAAGGCACGATACAGTAGTAGTAAAACACTGCTACCACCTCCCCAGTGGGAGTGAGCAACTACTCGAAGTAGGTTGAGTGCCCTGGTACACTTCACACGTAAATATTTCAGATGTGGTATAAAATTTAAACGGGGATGTGTTCTCGCTTCATGGTCCCTGTGATGAATTGGCGGCTGCCTTCTGCAACTTGTGCAGTTTTGTCATCAGATTTTGAGGGGTTTTAGCCAGAAGAGAATTGAGGTAGTATAGACTATCAAGGCAGATACCATTCTGTAAACCCGAGTATACTTTTGCCGGTAGGCGAAATCTCTAGTTTACTAGAATGGGCAGATACCAGAGTGCGCGAGTGAATGTGCGTACATAAGTGTTTATATGCAAGAATGCGCACGCATCGTGTATGTCTGTGTGTGTGTGTGTGTGTGTGTGTGTGAGAGAGAGAGAGAGAGAGAGAGAGAGAGAGAGAGAGAGAGAGAGAGAGAGAGAGAGAGAGAGAGAGAGAGAGAGAGAGAGAGAGAGAAAGAACAGATCGGTTTATTGTGCAGGCTATTACCCCAATACAATCGGAAACAGTATAGTACAGAGCCAACATGTACCTTCTGGTGAAATAACTAACGCCAGAGCGTGTCAACCCATGCAGCAGCTGGAAGCTTTACTTCAGCAGCAAACTATATCTATATCATACAAAGAAAGAATCATTCACTGCAGAACGAGTACCGGTAGCTTCTGCTCTTCTTTAAAAAGGATAGTGTAGATAGATTCTGACAGCCTGAATAAAACTTTGCTCTTATTCTAACAAGCTTTAATGGTTTGTCATTATTAATGAGTTACATACCCCACAATGGGTGATAGACCGTACAGCTTCAACCATCGATCCAGGATTCGCACTGAAAGTGCCAGGTCTGCCCTTGTACGCTTAGTACCCACTTGTATGCCTCACTTGAGAAAATTTTGTATGACATTTCGAGATACCGTATTGTTATCACCATTAAGGTCATTGAATTCACTTTACAGTGATATACATATTTATATAAAACACATGACCTCGTGACCTACTGTAAAGGAGTTATGGACTGTCAAAACATGACAGGTGAAGAGAACTCAATGTTTCGAAGTCAAGTGTTAAAGAACACGGGGATGCGCAGCCTCGAATGTTTTCTGACTGCGTTCGTCCTTTAAGAAACGAGAGTGGAGGTGGATGAGACTATGAAAAGCAGCTGACAACCTCACAAGGCAGGCACTGGACTGGGATCCACAGGGGAAGAGAAAAGTTGGGAGGCCAAAGCAGACATGGAGAAGATCAGTTGTTAGCGAGGCAAGAGTGGCCAGACTGACCATAGCTGTCTAGAGCCAGGTACGTTGGCATGGCGTAGTTGCGGCCCTATGCTCCACAGGGAGCACACAGGATAGGAAGGCAAGTTCTTCAGTCAGAATTTTAAACAAAGAAAGGCAGAAATATACAAACAAATCCTGCACAAGCACATTATATATGTATCAATGATCAAACTCCTAAACTGAGCCATAAGTTACAAATGGCCAACTTTGATCCGATTTCCATTTCTGCTCTGAAACCCATGAACACATGTTTAGTAGTGGAGTCTTTTTTTTCCATTTAATTAAGCACCAAATGTGACATTTCTTGCCCACTCATTGGCAGCATGCCCGTTTGGTCGTGGAAAACCATGCACTGGGGTCAAACACAGCATCCAAGAGTTGCCGACATCTAGTTTCTCATTGGCAGCATGCCCGTTTGGTCGTGGAAAACCATGCACTGGGGTCAAACACAGCATCCAAGAGTTGCCGACATCTAGTTTCTCATTGGCAGCATGCCCGTTTGGTCGTGGAAAACCATGCACTGGGGTCAAACACAGCATCCAAGAGTTGCCGACATCTAGTTTCTCATTGGCAGCATGCCCGTTTGGTCGTGGAAAACCATGCACTGGGGTCAAACACAGCATCCAAGAGTTGCCGACATCTAGTTTCTCAGTGGCAGCATGCCCGTTTGGTCGTGGAAAACCATGCACTGGGGTCAAACACAGCATCCAAGAGTTGCCGACATCTAGTTTCTCATTGGCAGCATGCCCGTTTGGTCGTGGAAAACCATGCACTGGGGTCAAACACAGCATCCAAGAGTTGCCGACATCTAGTTTCTCATTGGCAGCATGCCCGCTTGGTCGTGGAAAACCATGCACTGGGGTCAAACACAGCATCCAAGAGTTGCCGAACTCTAGTTTCTCATTGGCAGCATGCCCGCTTGGTCGTGGAAAACCATGCACTGGGGTCAAACACAGCATCCAAGAGTTGCCGACATCTAGTTTCTCATTGGCAGCATGCCCGTTTGGTCGTGGAAAACCATGCACTGGGGTCAACACAGCATCCAAGAGTTGCCGACATCTAGTTTCAGGCCAATGGTAAAAACCAGACCACTTTGTAGAGGGATGGATGGATCGATGGAGTTATATGGCGTATCATCAGCCTTTGTAGGCTACGTAAGGTGATTCAGCACAAAAACCACTATAAGTTTAGATTAAGCATAAATCAGGTAATGAGATCCCTATTCATTTGTCTCTTACAAATTGCCAAGGGAGATGCGGTGGGTCTATTTCACCCCAAACCTACAAGAGGATCAGACAGCAGACTGGATCGGTAACATTTATGAGAATCTCCCCTTGTCTGTCTGCCCTTTCTCTATCCATCTCTCAGGTGTGCGTGTGTGTATTTACATCTGTCTGGCGAGTGTGTGCCTGTCCATCTTGTATGTCTCAGTCACTTGTTGCGAGTTTGATTTTTCTTGATCCTTTGCTTTGTCCGTTGGACTAGCTGGTCACTACCTATCCCTCCCTCCTTCTTTACTAGAGAGAGAGAGAGAGAGAGACAGAGAGACAGAGAGAGAGATGCAGAGATGGAAAGAGACAGGCACAGAAAGACTGATAAGTAGACTACATAAACTGGTATGAAGAATTTGACAAATGGGTACATGACATGTACACACAGAGAGAGAGAGAGAATAACAGTCAGGTACACTGGCACAGGCAGACAGGCAAACAAGTACACAGTGAGGCAGACAGACAGGCCAGCTGAGAGAGCGGCAACAAGAGTGCAAGAGGTAGGTGGGACAAGTTGTTCTTGAAGGATACCATTTCCAATAGATCCAAAATAATATAAATTTACAATCTCAATGCTTAACACAATGATCAAACTCATAAAACATTTCAATAATCTTGTAGGCTTTTATTTCACTATATACAAAACATGCTTGCTGGAGGCCATAACCATTCTATGGAAGTGACACACAGCCGAGCTTCCTCACATTTATTCACAGAACAAGGCCCCAGATCTGATTTGGGTACATTCTAACAAAGCAAACACAATGGTGTTGATCCACAATACTCGGAAATAAGTGGCAACTCCAGCATGGATTCTTTTCATCCACGTCAAAAAACTCTCTTGCTGTTGTACTCTCACTGGTCGTCCGAACGCCAGATACAGGTGAAGAGTTCTCTTGTGGCCTCAGTGGGATTCCTCCTCCACCTTGCCATACTTCTTCTCGTAGCGCTCGATGTACTCTTTCTTGCGCTCCTCGCGCCTGGCGAAGTACTCTGGGTATTGGGCCTTCTCCAGTGGGTGCCATGTATCCAAGATCTGCAAGGGAGACAACACATGTTCCTTATCAAGCATCACAACAGGAGCTATCTCCCCTGATTTGCTGTGGTGATCGAGAGTAATATTAGTTTATAATGTATTTCTCTTATCCCCAACCCAGACATTTCTAGACTTTATAAGTTATTGAAAAAGGGGGGAAAAGGGGGGGAAAAAGGGGGGGAAAAGGGGGGGGAAAAAAGGGGGGGAAAAGGGGGGGGGGGAAGGGAAAAAAGAAGGGGGAAATTATCCTTTAAAAAACTCTTTGCATATGAATTGGAGGCATGCAAAAAAAAAAGAAGAAAAAAAAAGAGAAAAATATTGTTGTTGAATTCTAAGAATTAACATGGGTGTTACTGTTAAAAAAAAGTTTTTACTCAAAGGAACTCACAGAAAAACCAGAGCAACACCCATACACAAACATTTACTTACACACAAACAGTGTGACACCAAGCACACACCCATACACAAACATTTACTTACACACAAACCCTGTGACACCAAGCACACACCCATACACAAACATTTACTTACACACAAACCCTGTGACACCAAGCACACACCCATACACAAACATTTACTTACACACAAACTGTGACACCAAGCACACACCCATACACAAACATTTACTTACACACAAACCCTGTGACACCAAGCACACACCCATACACAAACATTTACTTACACACAAACCCTGTGACACCAAGCACACACCCATACACAAACATTTACTTACACACAAACAGTGTGACACCAAGCACACCCATACACAAACATTTACTTACACACAAACCCTGTGACACCAAGCACACACCCATACACAAACATTTACTTACACACAAACCCTGTGACACCAAGCACACACCCATACACAAACATTTACTTACACACAAACCCTGTGACACCAAACACACACCCATACACAAACATTTACTTACACACAAACATTTACTTACACACAAACCCTGTGACACCAAGCACACACATGGGCTCAATTTTATGAGAGTCTATGTAAGAAAAAGTGAATATATTTTTTTCTACCCCAGTTTTGAAATCTTGAGTACAGTCAGCCACACAGTAAAATAGATAGAGATGGTATTCATACATGTACATACATGTGAGGGATTGCCCATACCTGTACATAAATGTGTGTGTGTGTGTGTGTGTGTGTCTGCGGTGGGTGGTATGTGTGTTGTGTACTGAGGAGGTATGTATGCGTGAGTGTGAGTGTGTGTGTGTGTGTATTTTTTTTAGTATCTGGGTGTGGTGTGGTGTGAGACAGAGAGAGAGAGAGAGAGAGAGAGAGAGAGAGAGAGGGGGGGGGGAGAGAAGGGAGAGGGGGAGAGAGAGGGGAGAGAGAGGGGGAGAGAGAGAGAGAGAGAGAGAGAGAGAGAGAGAGAGAGAGACAGACAGACAGACAGACACACACACACACACACACACACACACACGCAAACTCACAAACACCAGATGGACACACATAATGCAAACTCACATACACACACACACACGGACGGACGGACAGGCACCCTCCTCCCAGACAGATGGACACACACACACAACAGACACACACACACACACACCAGACAGATGGAAACCCCCCCCCCCCACACACACACACACAGATGGATGGATGAATAAATGGGCGGAGGAAGGACAGAGACAAAGGTAAATTCTACTATGTATTACTCACCCAGTCTGGAACTCGAGGTTCTCGCAGGTAGGCCACGCCTCCAGGGGAGTTGGGGACTAAAAGACAAACACAGCATAAGCTCTGTTCTGTAATCAGCCATGGCACTGATCTTTTAGTAAATCCACACACACATCTACTCTCATCAATGTAATCACTACCTCACTATCAGTTTGCCTTCATGAATGTGTGTGTGTGTGAGTGTGTGTGTGTGTGTGTGTGTGTGTGTGTGAGTGACTGTGAGTGAGTGTGTGTGAGTGTGTGTGAGTGTGTATGTGTGCTGGTTCCTGTGTATGTGTACCTGTGCATATGTGTCCATCTGTCTGGTGTGTGTGTGTGTGTGTATGTGTGTGTGTGTGCTGTGTGCTTATGCACACATGTTTGTGTGTGCGTGTGTATGTTTGCATCAATTCCATAAATGATCAAAGACAGGTTTCCATGGCTCCAAAGTATTTTGTAAATATCAGTGCCTGTAGCTGACAGGTTAAGTTTTGTTCCATTCCACTTGAGTATCTAGAAGTAATAATGAACCATTCTTGGGTGAAGAATCTACTTGTTACTCATATATATATAAACAAGAAGGGCAAAGCCCATACAACTCACATGCTTGATCTTGACCTTTACATGACATTGACCTTCAGGTGACCCTCAAGGTCAAGGTCAAACAACTACCCTAGCAATGACATCATACACTAAGAAATGCTTTACACATTTTTCCTACCAAAATACATGTGGCCTTGACCCAAGGTCAAGGTCATCCAAGGTCATGCAACACAAAGCTGTTAATTCAAGACATAGGAAGCACAATGGTGCTTATTGGCACGTTCTACCATGAGATATGGTCACTTTTAGTGGTTCACTACCTCATTTTGGTCACATTTCATAAGGGTCAAAGTGACCTTGACCTTGATGATATGTGACCAAATGTGTCTCATGATGAAAGTATAACATGTGCCCCACATACTTATTAAGTTTGAAACAGTTATCTTCCATAGTTCAGGGTCAAGGTCACTTCAAAATATGTATACAATCCAACTTTGAAGAACTCCTGTGACCTTGACCTTGAAGCAAGGTCAACCAAACTGGTATCAAAAGATAGGGCTTACTTTGCCCTATATACCATATATAGGTCAGGTATCCAATTTCAAAACCTTAAGAGAAAATTGAGAAAATGTGAAAAGTGGCTGTTTTTTAGACAACATTTATGGCCCCTGCGACCTTGACCTTGAAGCAAGGTCAAGTCACCATGTATGGTTTTTGAGGCCTTGTCATCATACACCATCATGCCAAATTGGGTGTTGATAGACTTAATACTAATAATAGTCTCCGAGAAAAATCCAACGTTAAAGTTTTTAATGCACGCCCGGACGCCCGGACGGACGAATTGGGTGAGTACATAGACTCGCTTTTGCTTTGCATGTGAGTCAAAAACAACACATTCACAAGGAAGGTATAATGACAACTTGGCACTCACATTTGAGAGGCTGGGGGTGCTGCTTCATAAACAGTTCTTTCTCCCCATCCATCAAAAGCTTCTTGGCTTTGCGCATGTCTGTCTCATCTTTGTGTGCATCAAACCGTGCTCTCAGTAGAACAGCATGGTAGCGAAAGGTGTACCTGAAATATAAAAGCAGTTACATTGGAGAGAGAGAGAGAGAGAGAGAGAGAGAGAGAGAGAGAGAGAGAGAGAGAGAGAGAGAGAGAGAGAGAGAGAAGGGGGGTGTTAATGAGGTGAGGAAAATTTTACATCCCAAACCATCGGTCACATGCAGTCACGCACACAAGCAGGCAGTACACAGTACACAGTAGTACACAGTAATTTATTGCGCCAAGTGACATCATTTAAAAAACGAGCACGAGGAAAACTAAGTGATGAAGGCTAAAAGAAACAAAACAAACGCACGCATTCATCCACATACCAACAAACACATACATGGAAGATATTAGGCACATCTGTACACACACACACACACACACACACACACACACACACACACACACTCACAGACACACCCCGTCAAATACAAAATGGATTACAGGCTGTGCTGACTGGTGAAATAACGAGTGAAATACGCAGGTGAATGGGTAGGTAAGTACACAAATGAAAAAATAATGGAAAAGGAGGCATGATTCCCAATTGATCATATTCGTGTGTTGAGTTTTTCGTCTGACCTTCATCTACGGACAACAACACACCAGTCCGACAGTTCATGCCGACGATACAGGATCAAGAGCAGATGCAAGTGTCTCCATTCATGGGTAGAGCAGTGTGAACATACTTGCCTTTGCAAATAAAAAGATTGAACACTCCGAAAAGCAGCTTTGTACAACTTTCGCACGCGTTGAGCATGCGAAAGGACTTTTGTCTGCATGTACGACATTTTGGCGACTAGAGAGCAGCAGCGAGGAAAAGCTCTCCAATGATTGGTTGATATTTGCACGCTTATTTGCGGCGGGACTATCGTTTAGGCTGAATGTTGCTTCCGTCTCTCTTGTGCACGGTGAAGAATTCACTAGCAACTGCGCCATGATGGTAGGTTACAAAACTTCCGGTGCTAAATGTCGAGGTATGTTCACGGATCTATTTAGATATATAGATCCGTGGTATGTTTCGGGTCTGTGTTGAGGAGTGATGATCGCTAGATCGTGGCAAAAGGATGGCATTAAAGCAAGCAAAAAGTTTAATTAGATCAAAATCTAATCGAAAATACTCATAATTGATAAGATTATTATAACGTATAATTTCTGCACAAAACCCACAGAAGATATGTAAACAAACCACACCGTACGTACCTAGCAGACGTCGAGACGAACACGATCGAACCGTAACCACTACGCCAGCAGACGATCGAACTAGTGTGTTATGAGGTTAGTAAGGGTCGCGGTTTGCGAGAGTTGCTTCCCTCTATTGGAGTAAACGCGAGACAAGATGGAGAAGAGCAAACGTGGAGTGAAGGATGACCGAAGTTATTTTGAAAGCCTTGACGCCGCAGCAAAGCTGAGATACAGCACCAACTTGATGTACATTTGTGGCAACGACCCTTATGAAGTGCCAACTCGATTATGGTCGGCCAGTCCTGACGATTATCCTTCGCTGGATTACATCGCAATTGTGAACTATTTCGTGCCACAGCTGCCTCAGTCCATGACTTCAAAGTTGCACTCGACGAACACTGGAAAGATCTCCCCACCCTCTACACACCAGAATGCCAAAATATGCAATAGATCTAGTAGTTAGCCCGCCACGCATTGCAGCAAAGTTAGTTTATCACATGGAACGTCGAACAGGCCTCACAAAAGGCCTCAAACGTCGTAAAAGTCAAGTCAAGTCAAGTCAAGTGTTCGGTGTGAGTGCCTACACGACGAAAGAATTTCGATCGCACAAAAGCCTCACGGCCTACAAGAATTTTGTAGATGGATGGGTGAGGGAGATTGCAACATTCACACCAGATGGGTGTGATCACCCTCTATGTGTGTGTGTGTGTGTGTGTGTGTGTGTGTGTGTGTCTGTCTGTCTGTCTGTCTGTCTGTCTCTCTCTCTCTCTCTCTCTCTCTCTCTCTCTCTCTCTCTCTCTCTCTCTCTCTCTCTCTCTCTCTCTCTCTCTCTCGGTAAACTATTCATTAAAAAGATCTTAGATGTGTCATTAGAAATGGATCTTCTGTCTTTTTTACTGAACATACGTGTTCAAAGAATAGACGACATACATTATCTTGATTGAGTTATCACATGCACATTTGCTCATGTTTCCTGTATCTATTATGACCACACTCTTCATACATTCACAAAAACTAGGCTAAAAGTGAGCTTTCTTATAACACTTTCAGACAAACCAGCACTGCCCAACATGCTAATTTCATGTAGGCATCTTTGAGCTTGCCTGTGTTGTCATTTTTTTTCACTGTTCATGTTTTACAAACATAGCTAAAAAATAATTACTAAAATTATTACACAAATTCACAAAATGCTCCGTCATTGTTTATTTTAGACTCTGACTAACAAGAAAAACTGTTAGTAAGTAAAATTAATACATAGCTTCAGATTAAGAATGTAATAATACAAAAAAAAAAACAAATCTAACACCATTTAAATATTTTGGGATTTGACGCACACAAAATTCTATCCGATTTATGATTGGCAGATTACAGTAATAAAAAACTGAGAAGGTCAAAAATAATTCATTACTTCAGTAGACAATGATAAACATAGTAAGTAATAATATGAAAACCATAACTATTTGTATTTTCACAACTGCCATTAGGTTCTGTGAACTCAAAACATATAATAATCCTTATCTTAACCTCCCATCAGACATAAGATAAAAAGCCATTCCCATCATTGCTAAAATTATTGATCTAATATCAGTGCTTCATACAATCATACATATATGTAACTGAGTTTGACTGTTGCAATGCACTATACACATTAAAGCGTTGACTGTACAAGCAAGAGAGGGAGAAGCAGACATAATTGTACTGATGTCTTATATCCGAAGATGACCTCGAGGCTTAAGTGTCGCATGGAAACTTCCCGCTCTCTCTCTCTCTCTCTCTCTCTCTCTCTCTCACACACACACACACACACACACACACACACACACACGAAACCGCTTTTTCGCACAATCGCACGCACACGCACAGTCGAACGCTCACGGAATGCATACAGACGAACGCACTGAGTTGGGGCTTTCCCTTTCATTTTATGACAGCAGGGATGGAGAACAATCTCCTAGATGTACTGGCATTGCTACAATTTCGTACACAGCACGAGCGTACCATTTTCCACACCTCACACGATGTCAGATAGGTCGTGAAATGATGCAGAAATGGCTACGAAGCATTCTCCTGTTCACTCCATTCAAGGGAAGTCACTCGCGCGCCAAATACGTCATCCTTACTAACCTCATAATGTTTCATGTAAAGCTCGAATGAGTGGCAGCAGATACCTGTTTAGTTCTGGCTTGAATTGAGATTATTGACAATTTCGTTTCCCTGATCTGGCGAAGACCGAAAATTCAGGATCATCGAGTAGATGAGTGATCAAGTTCAACTTACCCGCACTCGGCGTAACCATTACCATTGGGTCGATGATGACAAGAAAATGGCATTAAAGCACAAACTTCTGTTTCATGACAACTAAAATCACCGATTATATTAATAACTGCGCATGACCATTTTTACACTTACAGCTAGTGCTCAAAGCAACAATTAAATCAGAGTTAGTTGACACGTTTTTCTTTTTTATTGTGACCTTTCTAAGGTGATGTCTGCGAGGAAGAAAACGCGTTACGTTGACTCTCTCCAGCCCGATGCCCGTCGACGTTACCTCAACAAAATTGAGGGGATCGGCCGGCTTGATCCATACCAGCTGACGAAGGACCAACTTGATCCAGAATTGAAGAACATTCCGCCAACGAGTGCCACGGACATATTCAATTACGTTGTACTTGGAACATCGGCGTACACGTTGGAAGATTTCAAGAATTATAACTATAAGCCTTTGCAAGCCTATCGATTTTTCGTGGCAGGATTCGTGGGAGATGTCTGCTCATTCTC
>JAWQFJ010000035.1:40000-55447 GCA_034096865.1 Theodoxus fluviatilis
TCCCTATGGCATTACACCCCTAGGACATTACACCCCTTGGACATTATACCCCTAGGACATTACACCCCTAGGACATTACACCCCTAGGGCATTACACCCCTAGGACATTATACCCCTAGGACATTATACCCCTAGGGCATTACACCCCTAGGATATTACACCCCTAGGACATTACGCCCCTAGGACATTACACCCCTAGGGCATTACACCCCTAGGACATTACACCCCTAGGACATTATACCCCTAGGACATTATACCTCTAGGGCATTATACCCCTAGGAAATTACACCCCTAGGACATTACACCCCTAGGACATTACACCCCTAGGACATTACACCCCTAGGACATTATACCTCTAGGGCATTACACCCCTAGGAAATTACACCCCTAGGACATTACACCCCTAGGACATTACACCCCTAGGACATTATACCTCTAGGGCATTATACCCCTAGGACATTACACCCCTATGGCATTACACACTAGAACATTACACCCCTAGGACATTACACCCCTAGGACATTACACCCCTAGGACATTATACCCCTAGGACATTACACACCTAGGACATTACACCCCTAGGACATTACACCCCTCGGACATTACACACCTAGGGCATTACACACCTAGGGCATTACACACCTAGGACATTACACTTCTAGGACAATATACCCCTAGGACATTACACCTCTAGGACATTACACACCTAGGGCATTACACACCTAGGACATTACACCCCTTGCACATGACACATCTAGGACAATATACCCCTAGGACATTACATCCCTAGGACAATATACCCCTAGAACATTACATCCCTAGGACAAAACACTCAACGGACGATACCCCACCATCCTAAATCAGAGTTGAACCGAGGATGTATTTTTAAGTAATAGTACTCTTGGTGACCCGAAAATATGGAGAGAAATGAATGATACGCAAATCAAGCACAGCATTAGAGGTCCCTTCATAATTCTGTCACTGCTCTTAATGACATGTATATTTTCCATCCTTACTAGTTTTCTGCACGTGGGTCTGTCTGTCTGGTCTGGTCTGGTCTGGTCTGGTGTGGTGTGGTGTGGTGTGGTGTGGTGTGGTGTGGTGTGTTCTGGTGTGGTCTGGTGTGGTCTGGTCTTGTCTGGTGTGGTTTGGTGTGGTCTGGTGTGTTCTGGTGTGGTCTGGTGTGGTCTGGTCTGGTGTGGTCTGGTATGGTGTGGTATGGTGTGGTGTGGTGTGGTCTGGTCTGGTCTGGTGTGGTATGGTGTGGTGTGGTGTGGTGTGGTGTGGTCTGGTCTGGTCTGGTCTGGTGTGGTATGGTGTGGTGTGGTGTGGTGTAGTGTGGTCTGGTGTGGTCTGGTGTGGTATGGTGTGGTGTGGTGTGGTGTGGTGTGATCTGGTCTGGTGTGGTATGGTGTGGTTTGGTGTGGTGTAGTGTGGTCTGGTCTGGTCTGGTCTGGTCTGGTATGGTGTGGTGTGGTGTGGTGTGGTGTGGTCTGGTCTTGTCTGGTGTGGTATGGTGTGGTGTGGTGGTGTGGTGTGGTGTGGTGTAGTGTGGTGTAGTGTGGTCTGGTCTGGTCTGGTGTGGTATGGTGTGGTGTGGTGTAGTGTGGTCTGGTCTGGTCTGGTGTGGTATGGTGTGGTGTGGTGTAGTGTGGTGTAGTCTGGTGTGGTGTGGTTTGGTCTGGTGTGGTCTGGTGTGGTCTGGTGTGGTCTGGTCTGGTGTGGTCTGGTCTGGTGTGGTGTGGTATGGTGTGGTGTGGTGTGGTGTGGTGTGGTGTTGTGATGATTGCCCATCAGTGGTTTTATTGGGTCTTAATTAGAGAGATGCTGGAAATGAGGACCCAGACGTTCTGGCATCCTGTGTGGGCGGTCAAAATTAGTTCCCATAGGGGACCGCTCTCCCAGGGAAGTCTCCTTCATCACCTAGGTTGGTGATAAGATAAACACCCTGTCCCTCGCGCCGCCCTGGCGCTCCCTGGTGCCTGACCGAGGGGTGCTCTTTCCCAGCCAACGTTCCAAGCTAGGGGGTCACCAGAAGGGGTGGTGGGGGTGAGGGGCAGCGGCCAGAGAAGCGTGCTCAGAGAGTGAAGCATTAGAAATCATCACTTCGGGTTTTAACATCCAAGCTACATGCATGTTCCGAAGTCCCTCCTGAGACGAGAGTGCTGCCGACTCGTCTCAGAGGTGCCTGCCTAAAAGATGCTGTGAACTCCTCCAAAGAAGACCAACTCCCTCCACCTCTACGAGTTTAGCGAAAAACAGACATTAGGAAAAGAACTGACTCTTGTTTCGTCGTTGGATCTCAGTGAGCATTGATCTTTCTTCACATTGAACAACTGACTGAGAACTACAAATCATTTCAATTTTCCTTTTTATACGGCTGGCCTAGAAATCCTAAGTATTCACAATTGAAATCCAATAATAACCTTCTTCTTATGCATGCCTTGCATGATTGAGATACTTTATTCATTAAATTTATTATTATCTAAAGCTCGCTTGTTTTCTCCTTGGTTGTGAGAGAAGAGTGAATGAAGCATATCAGATATTTTGTGTCTACAAGTCAACCCATATAAAAATTTCCTATAGAAACTTCTATAGAAAATTCTATAGAAATTTCTATAGAAAATTCTATAGAGGATTCTGTAGAAAACTAAATACTCCACCAAAAATCTATAGAACTTTCTATAGGAAAATTCTTTAGAGAATTCTATATAACATTCTATAGAATAATTCCTTAGTTCTCTTTATAGAAAACTATGAAAATTCTATAGCATATTGTAGAAAAGTTTATACATTCTTTATAGTAAATACTTCAGTGAAATACAAGTAAAATACTCAAGTACATACCTTACAAATACCATGCATTACTAAACTAAATTCTACAGATTGCTACATGCCATGCAAAAATGACAATAAAATTTCAGATTCTTTTCAGCAGGCTTTATTCTTAGAATGAAAGTTTCAGACCACTTTTCCGGAATGTCAGTTTTTTTTTGTTGTATGGCCGGGGAAGAGTTCACTAGGGGTCATATGGTAATTAGCAGCTGCCGCCATGATGGTAGGTTAGAAAACTTCCGGTGCTATATGTCGAGGTATGTATCGGGTCTGTGTTGAGGAGTGATTATCGCTAGATCGTGGCAAAAGGATTGCATTAAAGCACGCAAAAAGTTTAATTATATCAAAAATACTCATAATAGACTATTATAACGTATAGTTTCTGCACAAAACCCACAGAAGATATGTAAACAAACCACACCGCACGTACCGAGCAGACGAGCACGATCGAACCATAGCCACTAGTACACTACGCCAGCAGACGATCGAACTAGTGTGATATAATGTTTCATGTAAAGCTCGAATGAGTGGCAGCAGATACCTGTTTAGTTATGGCTTGAATTGACAATTTCGTTTCCCTGATCTGGCGAAGACCGAAAATTCAGGATCATCGAGTTGATGGATCAACTTACCCGCAGGCCGCACTCAGCGTAACCATTGGGTCGATGATGACAAGAAAATGGCATTAAATCACAAAACAAAGTTTCATGACAACTAAAATCACCGATTTTATTAATAACTGACCATTTTTACACTTACAGCTAGTGCTGATACGTTTTTCTTTTTTATTGTGACCTTTCTAAGGTGATGTCTGCGAGGAAGAAAACGCCTTACGTTGACACTCTCCAGCCCGATGCCCGTCGACGTTACCTCAACAAAATTGAGGTGATCGGCGGGCTTGATCCATACCAGCTGACGAAGGACCAACTTGATCCGGAATTGAAGAATATTCCGCCAACGAGTGCCACGGACATATTCAATTACGTTGTACTTGGAACATCGGCGTACACATTGGAAGAATTCAAAAATTATAAGTCTTTGCAAGCCTATCGATTTTTCGTGGCAGGATTCGTGGGAAATGTCTGCTCATTCTCGCCACCGAGTAGCAAATACACTCTGGTCACATCCAAGGTAAGTCGTTTTCAATGGTTGAGGCAAATGAATTGCCACCACCACCACCTTCATCATTTTATTGATTTTGTTTTTCTCCCCTAATAGATAGAGGTAGAGCTACCTGATATCCCCCCCACCCCCCCACCCCCTCAACACACACACACCCCTTCTCCATCAACTGTTGTGCTCTGCTATTAGTGTGTGTTCCTGTCTTTCTCTGGTAGCACTAGCTCCATATGTTACTATGTACCACCATGGTGTATTAATCAGGAAGGAAAATGTTTCACCCACCTGATTTGTCACCCTCCTCCTCCTCTATCCTACTGTGTAGGTGAAGCATTCACAGAGAATGAATGACCCACCACTGCAGCCTTGGATCATCCTGGAGGAGAGTGGTGCCGTGAACTCTGCACACTGCACATGCATGGCAGGGCTAGGGGAAACCTGCAGCCATGTGGGGGCAACGCTGTTTTGGCTGGACTACACAGTTCAGGTCAGAGGCAAGACAACCGTCACCGGTGAGAAAGCCTACTGGAAGGTGCCATCAACCTCAAAAATCAGGTATTTATACACATGTAGATGTGTGCCCACACCTTTTTTCTCTTTTATCAGTCTATGAAATGATTTGCCTTCTAAAAGGAACTATGAAGTGATGAAGCAAGTTTTTTAAATACTGAAACTGAGCTGCAGAACTAAAGCTAGTGCAAAGTGCACTTGAGACTACTTTTTATGCTGCCAAGAGGTATGAATGGAAAAAGAAAATAATCCCAAACCTTTTTATAAATTGTATGAATTCTTAAGTCATTTTCGTAACTGATTTCCATTTTAAAATGCAGAGGAAATAAAGGAAATTTGGTGCCTATATATATATATTATAGTTTGACATTGGTCAGTTTATCAGTTGAAAGCCTGTTGAATTTAAAGTCAAGATGCTTGAAAGTCAGTGCCCTTGATCATTTCAATTAACTCTTGATATCATAGGTCTGCAGCTTCTGTTATATTTTGTTAGTGTTCCATCTAGCATTTTCTGCAGACTTCATCATGAAACAAAGCCTATGTTGTGAAGAAAGGACCCTTTTATATTTAATCTTGGATGAAACATTTAAACCTAACCACAGAGTCATGTTAAAGAGTAAAGATATATAATATATACTTTAAAGACAAATACTGATTTCATAACAGAACTTTGCAGTGTAAGTTCCATACCAAATGGTCCATTTTATACACTATATTTTGCCTTCACCAACAACATGTATGCCATTTTGCATTAAAATTCATTTGCATGTGTTTATAATGCATGTGTTTGGTATTTGCATGTGTTTAGAATGCATATTTGCATGTGTTTATAATGCATGTGTTTGGTATTTGCATGTGTTTAGAATGCATATACCAAATGGTCCATTTTATACACTATATTTTGCCTTCACCAACAACATGTATGCCATTTTGCATTAAAATTCATTTGCATGTGTTTATAATGCATGTGTTTGGTATTTGCATCATTGTCTGCTCTAGATGAATTTCTGCAGTGTCAATCATATAAGATTGCCGAAGTGGTGATTTACTCTCTTGTATTGTACTTATGTGTAATGAATCACAGTTTTATTGATTTGCATGTTTCACACTGTGTGATTTTGAGATGAATAAAAGTTACATTGATTTATGATTGTGTCTTAATCTTCTTTCCTGAGTAGTGTTCTAACTTAACATATGCTTGTATTTTGTAATGCATGTCTTTTCTTTGTTTGTCTGTACCGTTAATGTATACAACGTATGAACTGCACTGAATGAATTCCTGCACTGTGGGGGGAAAAAAGTGAATCAATAGCTTGTCCCTCGAGACGTAGAGACCACGATTAACAATTGATTCAATCAGGCATGCACAACTAATTTACTGCCTCATGTGTCACCTCTTACATATTAAGCATTTATTAAAGTGACTGTGCATGGAAAACCAGGCTAAAGTGTCCAAAATGACAAAATGAAAGTTTACAACCAAGTAGTTATTTAGTTTTTGAGGAAATTTTAAAGGTAACATCACATTTATAGCAAAGGCAACTGGCATAAAGCTATAGAAAGACATGTGTGACATAGCTTCCAGCTGCTTTAGCCTGGTTTTGTCAATCCAAGTTACATTTATTCAAAAAATCGCATTTGGTCTGTCTTGTGTGTGACACAGGTATGCACCAGTTGCTGACATCGAATTCCAGTCGGCAAAATCGAAGAAAAGGTCAGCAGATGCCATGCTTACAGGAGAAGCCCCACCAGTCAGAAAGTACAAGAAATCAATTGAACCTCATCTGCGGCATCTGGAACGCCCCTCTTTGCAGGCAGTTGAAGCATTGGCTAGACAATGTTGTGAATATTTCTGTGGTTGCTTAGATTTGTTTAATTAGTGCATGTCTCTCCCAGCCGTGAGATTGTGGGAGATGTTTATTTATCCCAGCTGCTGTCTCCATCACCACCAGAGGCAGAGTGAACATTAGTCTGTGTTCTGACAGGTTGCTATCGCTGCTGTCCGGTCCTGTAATCGCTCTGTGCTCTGACGAGATGTTATCGCTGCTGCCTCTGTCCAGCGCTGCCCTGTGTCAGCAAGCTCCCACAGTCCTAGAATTCTCTCTTCCAGCCTTTGTCTGAAAGCCCCTCCCGCTTTGTTTCTGTCCTAATAAATAGAGGCTGCGATGCCTGCTTAGAAAGAAGTGCCCCATTCCATCTGGGTGAGCACAGACCCCATTCCATCTGGGTTACTGAGCGCTTGTATCAGCTGCGAATAAAGATTGGAAAATCGTCCTCGCCCCTGCGTCTCACTTGACTTACGACATACCACTGTCTTGGACAGTGGGGAAACCAGGCCGCAAGAAAGATCCGCAACAATTGGTGTCAGAAGTGGGATCTATGTCGTATGTCCTACAATCTAAGGAGCAGGAAAATGGCTGAGGAAACGACGATAGCTGACATCATCACCATGCTGAGGCAAATGCAGCAGGAGGAAGAGAACGACAGGAAGAGGCAAGAGGAGAAAGAAGAACGCCTGCGCCAAGAGAAAGAAGAAGAAAGAAGACGGCAGAAGGAGAAAGAAGAACGCCTGCGCCAGGAGAGAGAAGAAGAAAGAAAACGGCAAGAGGATAGAGAGGACCGTCTGCTTCAGCTCTGGCAGCAAACGAACCGCCAACTCCAGAGTCTAGTAGGAGAGAAAGTGACCCACCAGATAGCAGAAGTCGAGGAGCGTGTCACTAGTCCGGAGCAGGAGCACCAGCGGCTGCGAAAAGAACTGCCAATAGAAGAAGACTGTGGAGCCATGGAGGATATTGCCAGTGAAGAGTGCCAGAGGAGCAGCTGTAGGCCTGTGCGACCATGTGGGTATGCCCCTGGAGAGGGTAACTGGCAACACCGCAAGAGAGTCGGAGTTGTCGTCGCGGACAGGACAGCTGGACGTAGTGGCACAGAAGATGGCATTATCAGCGCTCAGGAGCGGTCTGGTGTAGAAGTCAACAAGAGATGCAACTCCCCCAGCGGTCTACGTCCTCGAAAACGTGAGTCTGCAAGGAGATCGGACAACCTTGGACTGTCATCGCGTCTGCCTTACTCCGCTGAGGTGCGGAGGATTCGCCGCTACAAGACCCGGCAGAGGGACGCGAGAGGGCGGCCGGTACCTGCTTCGCCGGTGGAGGACGACGACCCGACCGCGTGGGCTTCCTCCAGGGCGAAGATGGCGCCGTGGGATTCGTCGGCAACAGGAACGAGGAGAGATCGAGACTTGATGCTACAAGAACGTTTCCATAGCAATTGTGTCACCTTCGTATGGACTGATGGTATTACCTAAATGCTACTGCACAGGAGATATTGCGGAGTCAGGAGACTGAATGATGTGCTGCCAGGGAGGTAAGGAATGGAGCAGTTTGATTTTTATTTAGTAATAGATCTTGATGTAGTATGTGTTCTCGGTGCCATTAATTTTTAATTTAGTAGTAGGTCTTGGTGCAGGATGTGTTCGCGGTGCCATTATATTGCATTTATGAGTTCAGGAGAGATAGATCTGGATTTTACCTATTGTGAGGTCTATAGCGTAGATGCTGCGGAAGGATGTCTGGATTTGACCCGGTTTAGAAGTCTCCAGTACTGTGTGTACTGAAGAGGGACGTCTGGAGAGGCCCAGAGGAGGCCGGTAGCACAGGTGTGCTGAGGGTAGACGTCCAGGTGAGACTTAGTGTGGGTCAACAGCCATGGTGTGCTGTGTAGAGGTGTCCAGATCCTACCCATCCGGGGTAGGCAGCACTAGTACGCTGATAAGAGATGTCCAGAGTCCACTCATCAGGAGATCTTGGTACCGGTTCACTGTGTAGATTCAGTTTTATGTATTTATAATTATAGCTTTGTTAGTTGATGGCGTCATCAATGGTGTGTTGTGTTATTCTGGCATAGAATAACTAATACGTGTCATGTAAAAGATTTGAGTAAGGTTGTGCATCACTTTTTGTATCAAGAATTCGTGCTCCTTCCTCCCTGTGCCTTATCGAGTGATATGCCGCTAGTGTGTTCTCCTGATTTTCCATGTGAGTCACCTGACACGTGTGTATAGGGCTCTGAGATCCACAGCGTTTAGCGACTGAACGTTCGCTGACCCTGTTGGGTGCCCTCAGCTAGATATTTGATGGACATTGGTGGTCGTGTTAAACGTTAAATCGTTCCATATTGATTGTCCATAGTTTTGAATCGAAAAATTATTATTGTACTCGTTTTGGTCTGGCCCTGTTGTTGGTTTTGTTAGAACAGGATTTTAGAGATTCTAGTAATTACGGTATCTGTTTTGGTAACTATTCAGGGACCGAATAGTTTTAAGGAGGGAGTAGTGTTGTGAATATTTCTGTGGTTGCTTAGATTTGTTTAATTAGTGCATGTCTCTCCCAGCCGTGAGATTGTGGGAGATGTTTATTTATCCCAGCTGCTGTCTCCATCACCACCAGAGGCAGAGTGAACATTAGTCTGTGTTCTGACAGGTTGCTATCGCTGCTGTCCGGTCCTGTAATCGCTCTGTGCTCTGACGAGATGTTATCGCTGCTGCCTCTGTCCAGCGCTGCCCTGTGTCAGCAAGCTCCCACAGTCCTAGAATTCTCTCTTCCAGCCTTTGTCTGAAAGCCCCTCCCGCTTTGTTTCTGTCCTAATAAATAGAGGCTGCGATGCCTGCTTAGAAAGAAGTGCCCCATTCCATCTGGGTGAGCACAGACCCCATTCCATCTGGGTTACTGAGCGCTTGTATCAGCTGCGAATAAAGATTGGAAAATCGTCCTCGCCCCTGCGTCTCACTTGACTTACGACATACCACTGTCTTGGACAGTGGGGAAACCAGGCCACACGAAAGATCCGCAACAACAACTAGTGCAAAGTGGCCAGAGAACAGCTTTTGCTGCAAGCCTGGAACAGCATGCAGAGTTGTTCAGCCCCCCTCCTATTCAGGACTGTTGCCCTGCCTCTCTCAGGTCCTTAAGGGACCCCAAGACTGACAGAATGAATTTTGCAGATCTCCTGAGGCACTGCAAGGAAAAGGTGCTGCCACAGCTCAAAGTGACCAAAGAGGAGGCTACATTATACTGAAGCTGAAACCCGTGGCCAATCTCAGAGCAAGCTCTGGTACTCCCTGAGAGCTGGCAGAGTCACAGCATCAAATTTTTGACTCACATGTGAAGCAAAAGTGAGTCTATGTACTGAGCCGTGTCGTCCGTCCGTCCGTCCGTCCGTCCGGGCGTCCGGGCGTCCGTCCGTCCGTCCGTCCGGGCATAAAAAACTTAAACGTTAGATTTTTCTCGGAGACTATTAAGTCTATCAACACCAAATGTGGCATAATGGTGTATGATGACAAGGCCTCAAAAAAAATACATAGTGACTTGTCCTTGCTTCAAGGTCAAGGTCACAGGAGCCATAAATGTGGTCTCAAAAACAGTCATTTTTCACATTTTCCCAATTTTCTCCCACGTTATTGAGAATGGCGACCTTAGCTACAAGTGGTATATAGGTCAAAGCAAGCCCTATCTTTTGATACCAGTTTGGTTGACCTTGCTTCAAGGTCTAGGTCACAGGAGCTCTTCAAAGTTGGATTGTATACATATTTTGAAGTGACCTTGACCCTGAACTATGGAAGATAACTGTTTCAAACTTAATAATTATGTGGGGCACATGTTATACTTTCATCATGAGACACATTTGTTCACATATCATCAAGGTCAAGGTCACTTTGACCCTTATGAAATGTGACCAAAATGGGGTAGTGAACCACTAAAAGTGACTATATCTCATGGTAGAAAGTGCCAATAAGCACCATTGTGCTTCCTATGTCTTGAATTAACAGCTTTGTGTTGCATGACCTTGGATGACCTTGACCTTGGGTCAAGGTCACATGTATTTTGGTAGGAAAATGTGTAAAGCATTTCTTTGTGTATGATGTCATTGGTAGGTTTAGTTGTTTGACCTTGACCTTGAAGGTCATCTGAAGGTCAAGGTCATATAAAGGTCAAGGTCAAGCATGTGAGTCGTATGGGCTTTGCCCTTCTTGTTTTTATTTATCCCACACAAATCCTGCTAGTCCTTCTCTTTCTCTACTCAAGTCTGAGCAGACAATGTTCAGGTCACCACAAACAACCTGGGGCCTGGAGAATGAAGTGAAGGCCAAAGAGGAGTACCTAAGGTACATCGAGAAAGAGCACACCGATTTTCAGTGTGTGTCCTCTGGGTTGATGCTGAACCCCGAGTTCCCATTCCTTGGGGCAACTCCTGATGGTATAGTGACTTGCAGCTGCCATGAGGAGAGAGGGTGCCTAGAAATAAAGTGCCCCTTCAAGCATGCCAAGTCACCCAGCATCATGGAGGCATGTGAGGACAGTGAATTCCGCCTACAGCTGAGATGTGGCCAGGCAGTGCTCAAAAGGGCACACAAGTACTATGCACAAGTGCAATGCCAACTGAAAGTCACAGGGTCAGACTTTTGTGACTTTGTTGTATATCTACCATCAGACATACACATTGAAAGAATTTTCCCCGACCCACAGTTCTGGGAACAATACTTTCCAGTAGCAGCACACGTCTTCCAAACTGCGATAGTCCCAGAACTTGTGGGTCAGTTCTTCACAAAAGGACAAGATCCTGAGGCAGTCATCCCCAGCACATGTACCGCACCAGCAGTTCCATCAACCTCAGAGGGACAACTTGCGCCTTCCACCACACCAGAGCCAGACTCTGAGGATGGAAACAGCCAGTGGTGCTACTGCGAAAAGAACAAGGGTGGCACCATGATCTGCTGTGACAGCAAAAATTGCCACATCCAGTGGTTCCACTTTTCGTGTGTGGGAGTCTTGTCAAAACCTCGAGGCAAATGGTTTTGTCCGGACTGCAGAAAGAGGAATGCTACCAGAGGCAAAAAAAGTAGAAAGTAAGGGTGTGTGTGTGTGTGTGTGTGTGTGTGTGTGTGTGTGTGTGTGTGTGAGAGAGAGAGAGAGAGAGAGAGAGAGAGAGAGAGAGAGAGAGAGAGAGAGAGAGAGAGAGAGAGAGAGAGAAATACCAGTTGGCAGCTGTCAAATGTGAACTGGTTCACCATTACCTAATATTTAGTGCCTTTCATTCAAAGGCAACATTGTGTTTCTGAAAATAGTTACAAATGTGGTAAACAACTCTGCATTATGAAACTAATTGCTGTAGATATTTTCGAAATGGTAGTCAAGGTTCAAATGAGACTCAAGGGATGTATGTAGCATTGTTCCTCCAAAAATCAGCTAGTGCAGGAGATATGTATTTAAATGTTTCTGCTAGCAAGATTCAAAACAATGCACAGTGTATGCACTAACAGGAAGTAGTCAACAAGTCAAAGAGCTAGCTGCTCATGTGTTTACAGTTTATTCATGCTCACAATAGTACATGTATAGTGCAAATTTAGTTTCTGTCACATTGAAATAAGTCTAAAAGATGACAAATCTCAGAATAGATACCAATAGTATAAATATGAGGATCCAACTGTAAAAATTCAGTCTCAAAATTATTTGGTTTTATAACAGAATTTTTTTTTACACAGTTCACTGTCATTTACTTACTTTGTTGATTCTTTGTAGACTATTGTTGAATATGTGCACAAGAATAGCCAAAAGAACAGTACCATAATGAAGACAAGTAGCACAATTATATTTGAGGGTTCCATTCCTGGGTCCTATTATAATTTAAGATTATCATTGTTTGAACTTTAAAAAAGAAATGTTATTAACTGGAAATGCTCATTAGAAATCACCCTTTATGCAGACTGCAATTTTTCTTGGCTCAGACCAAGTCCAATCAAAGAAATCACAAGGATTATAATCTACAAGATTAGAATGGTATAAGTATACATGCATGTATATTGTTTCCAGGACACCCTCGATAGATATTTTGCAAGAAAATGCACGTAGTTGCACTCACTAAATAAATCTTCTGTCATCTTGCTTTTTGAGTTTGCATTTCATTAAAAAGCATGCTCAGATAGATATGACATCAACTGCCTTTGCAGGGTTTGCCAAATCTCTTTTCCTGTTGCCCAGGCCAAGTGAATTTTCCATTGGGAACCATTGGAAAGATGACAATGTTCTAAATAGATAGTCATCACGTAAATATCTTAATGATAATTAGTCATATTATGACAATTACATCCGCTTATGTTGTCTGCTCCATCCAATATCAAGGATTGTGATTTCTGTACATGTACTTTGTTGTTATTATTGCCACAAGTTGAAATGGTACTTATAAGGAAAATTCATTTTCCAGTGGAAAAGTCAATGAGGAACTTAAGCTTGCCTGGGAGAAAGCCTGTTTCAAAAAAGTTGGCAAGCCCTGTATTGTATCAAAGTAGCATCCATCAGAAACACATGTACAGTGCTTTCTATGAAACTGAAACTCATGGTGAAACACAAACTTTAGATTACAATTCAAAACTTTCATGAACTCTACATTAGACTGGCATTCACTGTATGTTCAACATAACATAATTTTGAACTTGACGAATTTTTGCCTCCCTAAACTTAGCAACCATAGAATGTCATTAGACCTGTTTCATCAAGGGAGTTCAGCATTACACAGGTGCAAATATCTAAGTCTTTTAAGACTGTGGGCCATAAACCCGATGAATGTGCAAAACAGTCCATCCAAGATTGATTGATTGATTGATTGATTCACTGGAGCTTAATGGCCTATCAACCTCTTTGGCTAATACGGCCACAATGTACACATTAAAGTCCAAATCCACACAAGTCTTCACAGGAAAGTCAAAATCCTCACAAGTCTCAATCAAGTCAAGATGTCCCTATTTATGCAGTGGGTAAATTCCTAATCCCTAGCCCATAGGGGGAGTCCATCCAAGAGTCTGTTGGTACAGTCATCAGTTCAGGTCAATGCAGGCTTATTTTCATCTGATTCTGGGTTTTTCCCTTTTTCCTTAAAGTCACTTCAAAGGCACCACTGACTCACACATGTTCACTAGAGCACAGCAGACGGTCACAATTTTGTCAAGAGTACAGCTATCTTCCCCCTCTGTAGTGGACAGCATTTCCAAAGGAATTACACCATTTAAAGCTGTATACTTAGCACACAATGAACCAATTACGCGTTCAACATGAATGCGAAGATGAGCAATTTTCCTGGTGGACTCGACCTCATGTGCACTCAACTGTGGTTTTCCCTTGGTGAATGCTGGGATTTTCACTTCTGCTTGTACATGCCCAACTACATCAGCAATGTCAAAGCCTCTATCAGCCAAAACAACATCACCCGGAACGAGGTGATTAACAAAATCACAGTTCTGAACTATGTATCTGTCTGAAGTGCGGCCACCCCAACCTCTAGAAATGTAAGAAATGGCACCTGCTGGGGTTATTCCAATCAAATATTTTACTGCATTGTGGTGCTTATAGCTTGAAAATGTCTGTGCTCTGGCTACTAAATCTGATGGTGTCTCTGTGAAGATTTCAAAACAGTCAATAATAACTGCAATGCGGCCACCAAATGCCCGTCTGAATTCTGTTGGTAGAGTTGCCCTCAAGACATGTCGTTCAGGCCAGATGATCAGTGGTTGCATTCTCACAAACATGGCATTGATCACAGTGTGAAAATACAGAGAGGCTGATGTTCTGGACAACATGATATATGCAAGAAGCTGGAAAGGAAGATTGAATCTGAGTCGCATCAAAGTAAGGATCACCATCTCAAAAGGTGACAGCACACATCTGGATCCACAGCGAAGATACGGTCGAAGATACTCAAACAGTATCATCAGAGTGGTGACATTGGGCAGTCCTGTAAAGTATTTCACTTTTTCATCATCTTCCTCAAAGTACTCATTGAATTTTGAATTTTCTGCATCTGTTTTCAACTTGCCATTTTCAACTAGAAGTCTGTTCAGTTCCTCCTCCATGCCACTGATCATGGCAGATGAAAGGTCAGTCTGAGTACCGACACTTGCCAACTGCTGTTCTCCAAGGATGCTTGAGCTGACGGAAGCTACTTGAGTCCCTATACCATTGGCTGTTGCCGTGCTCTCTGTTATCTCTTCTGTGTCCTCTGTCTCTTCTGCGTCCTCTGTCTCTTCTGTGTCCTCTGTCCCAGCCGCAATGTCCTCTGTCTCCATGGCAACATCCTCCGTGTCAGCATCGGGTGAACTTACTTCTTCATCTTCATCTCTTGCCTTTTTTTCTTCTCTAGTCTTGCCTGCAATCTTGAGCCTCGAGATGATGGTTGTCTTACATACTGGTGTCCAAGCTTTAGGGTATGAGGATCAGTTTCTGCCATTTCATAAGCAGGTTTCCCTGAAAATACAATAGAAGGCCTTCATGAGTGTTTGAATATTCCAAGCTGACAGCAAGTATTTCAATATTTCATCCCTAGCATGTTATTGCTGCACAAAGAAAAACAAAGGTTTGGGAGGGTGTGGATTTGGGTTAGACAATGGGTACTCCAGGCTAGATGCCAGTCTATCATGATCAAAATTGAAGGAATATTTGCATAGTACCCATGCACAAAATAAAAGTGTGACTGATTTTTTCAAAGAAGTGCTGGATGAATGCGGGTTCCCAATATTTAAGAAGCTGTGGATACATTACACTATAGCCAGTAACCACTACTAACTGCAGTCAAAAGCAAACAGTTACAAGCTCAATCATGGTGTGGTGGCAGGAAAAAAGCCCAGGGGAGATATATGCAACCAGGCTGCAGTTGAATGCATGATGTATTATTTTCAAAAATCACAATCAAATATGATAAAATACACAGTCTTCCACACTATACTGCATACACTTGATTAATGTAAATAAATGTTTTCAATGTGTTGTTTCTTATCCACTAAATTAGTGTTCCCATTGTCATTAGCTGTATTCCATGTTCACGAGACAATTTTAAGTCTAGCCCCCCAAAATCAAATCTGACAATTTAATCCATCAATCCACTGAACTAAGTGATGTAAAATAAATCGTTCGAAGATAGACTGAGAATGATGGGTGA
>JAWQFJ010000036.1:0-27500 GCA_034096865.1 Theodoxus fluviatilis
AAGATTGACGACAGGAAAAGATTCGAGAAGAATAGCAAGGTGAACTGGCCGCGATCTAGTTTCGTCGAACTTAATGAGCTCTGCCTGCGTCTGGGGATTTGTTTTGACTTTGATGCAGAGAGGGACGAGTTCGCGGCAGTCGTCCAAGCAGAAGATGATGACTGTATTTCCCTACGTTTCACCGACCCGCCAAGTCTCTACACTGCTCTGAAGAAAAAAGAGATAGCGCGAGATCTCGACCACTGGCGCAGCCTACAACAACAGGGCGGACTGTTACGTGAAGCTTTTCCTGCAGCGGACATGACGTGTTCATACCCCCACCTGACCAACAGTAATATCAGCGACCAGCTCACCAAATTCGTCACCAAAGGGAGGCTACAGCTCTTAGAAACTAACGCTGTAACAACACCTACTACCCGAACTCCTACCCTAGAGCATGCTCGCTGTGTGGTTTCCACTCGGACACAAACTCCCATGCGTTGAACGGCTGTGGCAAGCTGAAGGGTTTGTACATAGAAAGACACAATAGATGTGTACACCTTGTGCGGAAAGAACTTGAAAAGACAATACTGACGGAGTTTTGCGAGATTTACGAGAACCAGCAGGTCGCAATGGAAGGCCTGGAGTTGGTAGGATCATGCAAACCCGATCTATGCGTGATAGACCACCTCAATTCCGTTGCCTTTATTGTCGAGATTGCCAACCCATTTGACAATTTTGTGGACAAGTGTTATCAACATAAATTCCACAAATATATGCCTTTGTGTCTCTCACTCAGTGATGCTGGTTTCTACACTCGAGTTGTAATTCTCGTAATTGGATCTCTAGGCACTGTACATCATCGGTTCGTCAAAGGTCTACTGATGCTGGGTTTGTCTAAGCGCCAGGCTAAGGGCCTAGCCAAATATCTCAGCTTGTCTGTAATGATAGGGTCCAGACGTGCCTGGGCAAGAAGGGGCTTTTTGCTGGAGCGAGGACAGCAAAAGTAAATGTAGTAGTAATGGTGCATACTCCTGTTTTCTCTCCATGAGTACATGAGCAGGCATCGCAAACGTATGGTGGATTTACGAGTGGACCAGACACTCACTTGCATGGCTTGTGTTTTTGCGGATATGTCATTATTTTGTGAAATTTTTCTGCAATAAAGTGATTTGATATGTATGTATGTATGTATGTATGTATGTATGTATGTATGTATGTATGTATGTATGTATGTATGTATGTATGTATGTATGTATGTATGTATGTATGTATGTATGTAATTACACCGCCGAGTAGGATAATGAGTCAACTCAACGTGGGACTACTATCATGGCTAAGGAAAGCCTTCAAGGAAGCCATAAAATCAAAGAAAATTCGCGACACAACGATTCATCTACAAGTGACAACTGCTCACAAGATGGCGGACGTAAACAAAGGTACGCACGGCCGATTGTCATCTGACTTTGATCTTTTTCGCGCGTGTGACTGGCACCGATTCATGAAAACATGCAGTGATGATGAGTGGAAAGAGTTTGAGATGAAAGAGAGGATGTTTCGTCAGGCTATTGCAACAAAGCCCATGAATGTTCAGCGATCATATCACCACCCATCTCCCGACAAGTGGCTCACTCTGCTAGACCACTTGTGCAGGATTTTCTACCGCGACGGCACATTCCAGTCGACTAAACCCAATGGTACTCCCTACAGCTTGCCGTTTGTAAAATATGCTGTGCGTATTCTGAGTCACTTTCCCACTGAACTGCCCGAGTGTTTTTTGGATTATTGCAAGGATGAAATCGAGCGACATTTGCTAACAATCGACATGTGCCTGAATCACATCAACAACAACGTGCGCACGTGGTTCGCGAACCGTATGCGAGGCAGGCGTGACAGCAACCAACGCAGACGAGACCATCCCATTGTCCCAAAGGGGGAATTGGTACGCTTGTGGCAGGAGAGGCAGAAACAAGCGATAGACATTATCGAGAGTGACTGTCGAAAAACAACCCCGATGGGCTGTCAAATTGACAAAACTCGCGTCCACGAGCACTTCCAGAAGCAGTGTCAGCGAGCCGTTAAGGACGCACAGTCGCCTCCTTGGCAAAATGAACTAGACATCCCCCCCCAGAATGGACTCCACCGGAGATTACATTCACCATACAGGAGACGGAGAATGCGATCAAGTCACTACCGACGCGCCGGGCACCAGGGCCAGACGGGGTCACCTACGAACATATAAAGAAACATAAACAAGCTCTTGCCCCTGTATTCACCGCGATCATGAATATCTGCGCCACAAACAGACGAGTTCCAAAAGACTGGAAGCATGCAGTGATCACATTAGTCCAGAAAAAGAACGGTGACCCGAATGCAATTGAAGACTGGCGACCAATCTCTTTGCTTTGTACAAGTTACAAACTGTACATGAAGATGGTTCAGCAAAAACTGGTCCCATGGATAGTCGACACAGGTAGACTATCATCTCGCCAGAAAGGCTCAATGCCACGAAATGGCCTACAGGAGCATGTCTTCGCACTCAAGACACACATTGCTGATTTCCTTCACCAATCATCCAAGATGTACATTGGATTTATCGACATCAAAGATGCGTTTGGCAGCCTCGACCACGAGCTGATGATTCGCGAAATGATGGAGATGGGATATCCCGAGCAGGTAGTCGCTATAACACGAGACATCTACACCAACTCCACCTTTCAAGTGAAAACAGCTTCCGGCCTAACAACGAGCATCACAAGAAGAAAAGGAATAATCCAGGGCTGCCCATGGTCGGTGATCGCATTCGAGCAAGGAATCGACAAGTGGCTGAGATGGGTGGAGCGCGACTACGCAACACCGAGCATTCCGAATCCGATACAAGGATACGTCGACGACGTGGTGATCGCAGCAACAAGCGAAGACAGAATCAAAGATGCTGCAAGAAAAACTGGACTATTCATGAAGTACTCTGGGATGCAGGTAAAACATCGAAAGTGCGCATTTCTCCATGGTCAGCGAAGCGGCAACAATTGGAGTAAAAAAGACAACACCTCATCAACAGAAGTCACAATCCAGAATTGTGCCCTCCCCCGCTACAGAAAGGCGCAACCTATCGGTAGCTGGGCCATGAAATAGACCTGAGTGCAACATCAGAGGACAAGAAGGGCAAAGCCCATACGACTCACATGATTGACCTTGACCTTTACATGACCTTGACCTTCAGGTGCCCCTCAAGGTCAAGGTCAAACAACTAAACCTACCAATGACATCATACACTAAGAAATGCTTTACACATTTTTCCTACCAAAATACATGTGACCTTGACCCAAGGTCAAGGTCATCCAAGGTCATGCAACACAAAGCTGTTAATTCAAGACATAGGAAGCACAATGGTGCTTATTGGCACTTTCTACCATGAGATATAGTCACTTTTAGTGGTTCACTACCCCATTTTGGTCACATTTCATAAGGGTCAAAGTGACCTTGACCTTGATGATATGTGACCAAATGTGTCTCATGATGAAAGTATAACATGTGTACTACAATGTTATGAAGTTTGGAACAGTTATCTTCCATAGTTCAGGGGCAAGGTCGCTTCAAAATATGTATACAATCCAACTTTGAAGAGCTCCTGTGACCTTGACCTTGAAGCAAGGTCAACCAAACTGGTATCAAAAGATAGGGCTTACTTTGCCCTATATACCATATATAGGTGAGGTATCCAATCTTAAACACTTCAGAGAAAATTGAGAAAATGTGAAAAATGGCTGTTTTTTAAACAACATTTATGGCCACTGCGACCTTGACCTTGAAGCAATGTCAGGTCACTGTGTATGCTTTTTGAGGCCTTGTCATCATACACCATCATGCCACATTTGGTATTGATAGACTTAATAGTCTCTGAGAAAAATCCAACGTTAAAGTTTTCGGACGCCCGGACGCCCGGACGGACGAAACGGGTGAGTACATAGACTCACGTTTGCTTCGCATGTGAGTCAAAAATCAGGTGGAAGAGATAGTGGTGGAGTTTTAAAAAAACATCGAAAAGATAGACACCTCTCCCTTCCCAGTAGCTGCGAAATTGCAAGCAATCAACACTATGGCGATCTCCAAGCTGCACTTTTATTACCAAAATATGACATTCACCGAAAAAGTCCTCGACACAATCGAAAACACAATTGTGTCTTACGTCAGATGTTGGTTAGGGCTGAACAAATCATCAAACCGAGCCTTTATGTTCACTTCACGAGGCAAAGGAGGCCTTGGAATGCTGAGTCCGCGAACGACCTACTACGCCAAAAAGCTCTCTTTCTACCTCGATCTGCTCAACAGCACCGACGAGCAGACAAGACATACAGCGCGAACATCGCTCCAGCTCCACCTCGACAAGCGAAAATGCAGACGCACTGACAGCGAGACAGACAACAGCTTCGCCGGGTACCTGACAGACGACAAATACAATCTTATCAAGAATACGAAAGTCAACTGGCGTCGATCACAGTGGGTGCACCTCAACGAGCTCTGCACTCGACTGAAAATATGCCTGCATGGGAGTGAGAGTGAGGGCTTTGTAATGCGCATAAAAGTAGATGAAGATATTGAGGTGAATATATCCGATGCATCCAGCCTTTACATGTTTCTGAAGGGTCAGCACCTGCAGAACGTGCGAGAGGAATGGCAGGAAAAACGATCTCAAGGCCGGCTAGCACGAGTTGAGAACATCGACTACGCGCTGTCGTCTTCACATCTCACCAACCTCCACCTCAATGACAAATTGACACAGTTTGTGACGAAAGCCAGACTGCAGCTGCTGGAGTGTAATACCTTACTCCACACATACTATCCAACGATTTACTCGAAGACTTGCACGAGATGCGGGTTCACCTCAGTGACAGTGACGACCGAGTTGTTGACATCATCTGCAGGAACATCACAACTACCAACACCTGCACAAGTGTTTTGGTGAACAAGATTGTGAAGCCTACCCTCTTCAACGCTGAAGACAGTGCCTTCACAGCAGTTCCACACACCAAGCCCGATCTATGTGTGATAGATCGTGGATCAGCCTCATGTACCATAATTAAAGTTGCAGTTCCTTTTGATGGATTCGTCAACGAGTGCTACCAGCACAAATTCGACAAATATCTTCCCCTGAGCCAGTGCATCCAGGAACTTGAATTTCAGTGTAGGATCACTGTTCTGGTTGTAGGATCTCTGGGAAGCATACACAACCGATTTGTCAGTGGCCTCAGGATGGTGGGAACATCGACACACAGAGCCAAGGGCATCCCAGATATGTGTCTGTGAGTGCCATGATTGGCTCTCTCACCATATGGAAGCAGAGGTGCAGACAGGTCCTGCCATGAGGAAATTTCCTGCGGTACACTGACAGTGAGTCCCCATCTTCATCCTCACCCGTAACTGTTCTCTACCTCCTCCTTTGTCTCCACCCTTTTCCCCGTGTGCCTACTCCCCCGCCTCCCCATTCCTAACCCCATACCCCACCTATAAGGAGGAGATGAAGCCTGCAGGATGCGACTCTATTCAGCTGAGGACTCCAATTAGTATGCATTTGTGCATACTCATCCATATTAACAAGGGAACTAAATGAGTGATCAAGTGGATTAAGATTCCACCCCTGTCAACAGAGATAGTGGGAGGGGAGTTGGGGGGGGGTGGGGGGGGGGGGGGGGGGAAGAGAGAGAGAGAGAGAGAGAGAGAGAGAGAGAGAGAGAGAGAGAGAGAGAGAGAGAGAGAGAGAGAGAGAGAGAGAGAGAGAGAGAGAGAGACAGACAGACAGACAGTCAGACAGAAACACAGACAGACAGACAGCAGACAGACAGACACAGTGTGCATGTGTGTGTGAGTGTGTGTGTGTGTGTGTGTGTGTGTGTGTGTGTGTGTGTGTGTGTGTGTGTGTGTGTGTGTGTGTGTGTGTGTGTGTGTGTGTGTGTGTGTGTGTGTGTGTGTGTGTGTGTGGAGCATCATAATGTAAGCAGTGAAGTATGCACAGCTATGCTGATGTTAAAAAACTACCTTGCTTGACTTGAAACATGATGTAGACTAATGCCAGTTCCAGATGTCAGCCATGCAAGGATGTAGTTTCATTGATTCAAAATGTATCAGTCTATCCCATATATATTCAATGTATGTTGCAATATCCCATATGCAGGGAATATGTGTGATTCGATATTGGGTGTGTCAAGGAGAACAACGGCAGAAAATAAATCAAAATAGTGCAGACAAGGTTGAACAAATAAATGGTAAAACTGAGGCAGATATCACCATACAAAGCATATGCCTTTATTTTGAGTGTAAACGTATACAGGGAATATACAGATTAAGAAGTAAAATGTGTGAATTGTGTGCAATGCAGATATTTCTCTCATACATGAAATGTGCCGTTGCAACTCGATTATCTCCCTTGAGGCAGTGAGCTTAACTCATTGAAGACGGCACTATTTTTAGCTCGTGTTGACTGAAGAGGCATGTTTCTGGGCATTTTTACAGAAATTGCTGAAAAAATACTAATCAAGCAATGGAAAAACTGTTGCCATCATTAGAACGCTCTTTGTCTCCTCTATCCTTGTAGATCAATGTCATTCTCTCGTTAATTTTATTTTGAATATAGTATTGCAACAAAGATGGGTACCGTCTGGCGTGCCTGTATTTAGTTTGACTGGAGTGAGGCCGACTCTAAGCCGACAGCGTGTACGGATCAGTTTCCGATTCCTCTTCTTCTGTCAGCAGTTTGTGCACTATACCTATGATCTGCTCCTCTAAAACTGCATCTTTTTCATCTTCGGAAAAACGGATCACATCGTCCTTCTCATCTGATGCTTCTTTCACAGCGATTTCAACAACATCCTCATCGTCCTGCCGCGACGCCATTGTGATTTAGCCTTGAAAGCGCCTCTTGCCACATGTGTAAACAAAGTCTGGCAGTGCCTTATCCTCTTCAAATTCAGAGACACAGACGATCTACAATGTTCCTCACTATCTTATAAGAGAACTAGACTACCTCGACTGGTTAAGAGCCCCTTACAACACGCACAAGAAATTTACATACGCACCGCATCATATGATGCGGTGTGTCGTCAACCGTTGCTCACCTCACCGCATCATATGATGCGGTGCGTCGTCATTGAGTTAACAGCAGTAAGACACTCCTGTCCATCTCAGTGTAGTGTGGGATATAAGAAATGTTGTAGTCTGACATTTCTCTTCCTTGGGGTTCCCTCCTTGTGATATAGACTGTGGGCTCATACATGACGACTCTATATTTCAAATGTATGTATTTATCCACCACGTATAGATATTGTACAACTTTGGTGAATAAAATTCTGTTGATATGTATTATGTATGTATGTACGTATGTATGTATGTGTGGGTTCTCGTAACGCGCAAAACTTCACGCCTTGGGGCATGCTCAATAATGAGAGAGTTTGGGAGACTTTCTGAGCAGTTCACTTCAGGAATGTTGTTCCAATAGCTGGGTCCAACAAAACTGAAAGATCGGCGGCCATAGTTACCTAGCCACCGGTGTGGGACACACAAGTTTTTGACTGGATGATCTTGAATTTCTACTCGATTTCTATTCTTCGAGCAGCCCTCGCAGGTAGAATGGAGCTGCACCTGAGGCGCATGCATGATGCATTTGTCAGACCTGTTTACCCCCAAAAACCCTTATGAGGAAAATGCGGAAGGTTTTGATCTTCAAGAGGAAGATTTCGATTTTTTCAGCGAAATATCGGCCGGAAGATCGTCCGTAAAAGCAGAGACTCGGACTCAAAATCAGAGGATTTCCGCAAATTGCGGAAGGGTAAACAGGTCTGATTTGTGCAGTATACATGTCCCCCTCCAGCCTTAAGACTGCTCAGTGTAGCATTTGTGCAGTATACACGTCCACCTCCAGCCTTAAGACTGCTCCATGTAGCATTTGTGCAGTACACATGTCCCCCTCCAGCTTTAACCCACTCGCTTTGGATGGAACGCGCACGTTGCATCCCCCCTTCGCTTCGGGAGCGACGCACGCGTCTCATCTTACCCTCGCGGTGTTTACGTCGAGATCTAAAATTAGCAACTGTAATGGCCGACTTATCGCAATGCCTGCTGGGAAGCAGAGTGACTGCGCACTACGCTAGTGAAAGTTTGATCGAAATCGGACAAGTTTTAGCTGTGTTGTGGCGATTTTTGTCGAGATTTCGACTGACGTTCTGACTTTTTTCGCGTCATCGCCGATTCCGCATCGGATAAGTGCGAAGGAAGCGACATTGATGCCGATTTTAATTCTGATTTCGACGATGTCGATGCGCCGGAAGATCCGCTTCAATAGGACCAGTGGATGCGTGAGATGTTGGAGGAGGAATCGTCGGAGGAAGAGTTTCTAGGCTTCCAAGGATCGTGGCAGACAGAAAATTTTCGTTCTCGCACACGACACGCCTTTTGACGCGCTCAAGGAGTGAAGATTGGCATCCCCTCGGACACAAAGCCTCTTCATGTCTTCTCTCTGATCTTCACACACGCGATGTGGGAAAACGACTTGTGACAGAGACAAATCGATATGCTGAGAGAGAGAGAGAGAGAGAGAGAGAGACAGAGGAATCCACCTCCTGCCAGCTCCAAGTAATGTAAAAAAATCATGATTTTTGAAAGACTTTATCACTTGCTAATGCATGCCTATTTTTGAAAGACTTTATCACTTGCTAATTAATGCATGCCTATTTTTGAAAGACTTTATCACTTGCAAATGCATGTCTTGCACCTTTTCTCTTTATATTATCTGTCATGTCATGCATGTGCTTCATGTTTACCTTTATCTGAGTGAAAAAAGGCATGGTGAAAATTACTTTGTGATCATGTAAAAAAAAATTTTTTTTTTTGCGATTTCATGTCATGTACCATATTTGCTGTATCTCATGAACAAATTGATTTAGGACTTTGCATTTTGTTTCAGCAGATAGCTAAATGAGTAAATTATCCATTAAGAGTCTGTTTTGAGCTTATTTGGGAGGTTTTCTTTCTAAAAACCATAATTTTGAACTGAAAATCAAGGTGAATGTGTCCGTTTTTGCACTATTTTCTAATTTTAAAAAATAATTCCTAAATTTTGACTTGTAGTGTGTTGTATTTGATTGTATGAGCTTGTAGCAATGGATGTCAGCTTTAAGACAATACTTATTTTGTGTCTCTGTGATTGTTACAAGTGGAGTTAATAAATTTTTTGTAAACGTACCCGACTTCTTCAGTTTTTCTGAAAAAGGCTCAGGTTTTCAGGACCCTTTTGTGTATACCGTCATAGTGTCTAATGGGTTAAGACTGCTCCATGTAGCATTTGTGCAGTATACATGTCCACCTCCAGCCTTAAGACTGCTCAGTGTAGCATTTGTGCAGTATACATGTCCCCCTCCAGCCTTAAGACTGCTCAATGTAGCATTTGTGCAGTATACATGTCCACCTCCAGCCTTAAGACTGCTCCATGTAGCATTTGTGCAGTATACATGTCCCCCTCCAGCCTTAAGACTGCTCCATGTAGCATTTGTGCAGTACACATGTCCCCCTCCAGCCTTAAGACTGCTCCATGTAGCATTTGTGCAGTATACACGTCCCCCTCCAGCCTTAAGACTGCTCCATGTAGCATTTGTGCAGTATACATGTCCCCCTCCAGCCTTAAGACTGCTCCATGTAGCATTTGTGCAGTATACATGTCCACCTCCAGCCTTAAGACTGCTCCATGTAGCATTTGTGCAGTATACATGTCCACCTCCAGCCTTAAGACTGCTCCATGTAGCATTTGTGCAGTATACATGTCCACCTCCAGCCTTAAGACTGCTCCATGTAGCATTTGTGCAGTATACATGTCCCCCTCCAGCCTTAAGACTGCTCCATGTAGCATTTGTGCAGTATACATGTCCACCTCCAGCCTTAAGACTGCTCCATGTAGCATTTGTGCAGTATACATGTCCACCTCCAGCCTTAAGACTGCTCCATGTAGCATTTGTGCAGTATACATGTCCACCTCCAGCCTTAAGACTGCTCCATGTAGCATTTGTGCAGTATACATGTCCCCCTCCAGCCTTAAGACTGCTCATGTAGCATTTGTGCAGTATACACGTCCACCTCCAGCCTTAAGACTGCTCCATGTAGCATTTGTGCAGTATACATGTCCCCCTCCAGCCTTAAGACTGCTCCATGTAGCATTTGTGCAGTATACATGTCCACCTCCAGCCTTAAGACTGCTCCATGTAGCATTTGTGCAGTATACATGTCCACCTCCAGCCTTAAGACTGCTCCATGTAGCATTTGTGCAGTATACATGTCCACCTCCAGCCTTAAGACTGCTCCATGTAGCATTTGTGCAGTATACATGTCCACCTCCAGCCTTAAGACTGCTCCATGTAGCATTTGTGCAGTATACATGACCCCTCCAGCCTTAAGACTGCTCCATGTAGCATTTGTGCAGTACACATGTCCCCCTCCAGCCTTAAGACTGCTCCATGTAGCATTTGTGCAGTATACATGACCCCTCCAGCCTTAAGACTGCTCCATGTAGCATTTGTGCAGTACACATGTCCCCTCCAGCCTTAAGACTGCTCCATGTAGCATTTGTGCAGTATACATGTCCACCTCCAGCCTTAAGACTGCTCAGTGTAGCATTTGTGCAGTAAACATGACCCCTCCAGCCTTAAGACTGCTCCATGTAGCATTTGTGCAGTATACATGTCCACCTCCAGCCTTAAGACTGCTCCATGTAGCATTTGTGCAGTATACATGACCCCTCCAGCCTTAAGACTGCTCCATGTAGCATTTGTGCAGTATACATGTCCACCTCCAGCCTTAAGACTGCTCCATGTAGCATTTGTGCAGTATACATGTCCCCTCCAGCCTTAAGACTGCTCCGTGTAGCATTTGTGCAGTATACATGTCCACCTCCAGCCTTAAGACTGCTCAGTGTAGCATTTGTGCAGTAAACATGACCCCTCCAGCCTTAAGACTGCTCCATGTAGCATTTGTGCAGTACACATGTCCCCCTCCAGCCTTAAGACTGCTCCATGTAGCATTTGTGCAGTATACATGTCCACCTCCAGCCTTAAGACTGCTCCATGTAGCATTTGTGCAGTATACATGTCCACCTCCAGCCTTAAGACTGCTCCATGTAGCATTTGTGCAGTATACATGTCCCCCTCCAGCCTTAAGACTGCTCAGTGTAGCATTTGTGCAGTATACATGTCCACCTCCAGCCTTAAGACTGCTCCATGTAGCATTTGTGCAGTATACATGTCCCCTCCAGCCTTAAGACTGCTCCATGTAGCATTTGTGCAGTATACATGTCCACCTCCAGCCTTAAGACTGCTCCATGTAGCATTTGTGCAGTATACATGTCCCCCTCCAGCCTTAAGACTGCTCCATGTAGCATTTGTGCAGTATACATGTCCCCCTCCAGCCTTAAGACTGCTCCATGTAGCATTTGTGCAGTATACACGTCCACCTCCAGCCTTAAGACTGCTCAGTGTAGCATTTGTGCAGTATACACGTCCACCTCCAGCCTTAAGACTGCTCCATGTAGCATTTGTGCAGTATACATGTCCCCCTCCAGCCTTAAGGGTAGCCGCTACTCGAGAAAACTGGTATTTCATTTCCATAGGTTCTACTAATGGTATCTTTATGAAATTTTGCACAGGTGTTCAGCATCATAATACTATACTTCACACCAAATCTGATCAAGCTAACTGCCATACATTTTGTATTTTGAAGATGTTTATTTTCACTGACGGTGACACAATTGGTCAAAATGGTTACAGCACTTAAAGTGCACAAAAAGACAAAAACTTAGAGTTAGCATGTTACTATAATCTTAATTAACTTAAGTAAATACCTGTATTGCAGGAAAGCTCAGTGAAATAAAAGTGTTGAAGTTGGAAACTTCCGTGTCGATTTTTGACCTGGTTTCTGTCAATATAATCATCAAAGTAAAGCACATCTGGTCAACACTGCTCCTTGAAAATCTCTACTTGTAATCAGCACACATTGTTCAGTAGATGGTGAAAATTTCAGAACTGTACATGAAACTGTGACTCCCCACCATTTCTCCTCGTTGGGTCACAGTGCACAAAAACGCGATTTTGAGAAAACGAAGCTTGAACATTGGAAACTGTTGGTACACATTGTTCATCATCCACAGGAGAGAAATGCAACATCAGAATGCACCAGAACCATAAGTGGGACCCTCAGCTTTCTTCCTCTCTTCTTCCCTATTTGTCTTCTGCAGCTTCTTTCTTGCTTTGGCCATCTTGTCCATGTGGGAAGTCTCGGACTTGCGTTTCCTAGCACCAGAGCTGAAACTGTTTCACCACCTGGGACTCCTGCATCTGTCATGCAGGATGCAATGGTGCTGGCTCCTCTGTTGAACTGGCACACTGCCATGGCTACTCCACACTCCAGAGTCTTCAACCCCACAAACTGTGTCTTTGGAATTCTTCTCCATATGCTGGCATGTGTGGACTCTCTGACTGGGAGAGATAAAGCTGTGAGGTTGGCGTGATAAGCTGACCCTGTGGCGTGAAGGGGGGGGGGGGGGAGAGATAAGGCTGTGAAGGCGGAGCGATGAGCTGCACTGGCGGCGTGACAGCGGGGGGGGGGGGGGGGGGGGGGGGGGGATTCTCCATCGTGGTCAAAAGTTCAAGCACGCAGGAAAAGCGTTGTTTTTATGGACAAGCGTAGCAAGCATGTCGAAAGCGTAGCATGCTACGCCTAAAGCGTAGCATTTGGCAGGTCTGTTTTCTGCACATGGGACAAAGCAGAGGCTGAACAAGTTTATTGAGGCAAGAAAGCTGTGCAAGACAAAACACATTGTTGTTGCCCGAGTGGGGACTGTCTCGTTCAGTCAAGCAATTGACGGACTGCAAAGAGCCAGAGAAGTACGACAGTTTTCTAGCTGATGTGCTCACTGATGAAGTCTGTGGTGTCTGATGGGCATTTGAAGTTTGATGGGTGGCTGATGTCTAAGCCTGAGGAGCAGCTGATGTTGTAGTTGATGGTGTTGCACGAAGTGTAGTGCTGGGTGTTACCGATCCAGAATCAGCTGTTGCAGATGAATCTACGTCATCGGTGTTTTCGGCTTGCAGTTGCAATGCTTTCTTTCGACCACGAGTTTTATTCGACTGCCGTCTGGAGCCTCTGAATGTATGTACAGTATGCCACTGCACCTTCGGCATGTTCACATTTAATATCCGACCTGATGAAAGTTTGAAAAGAGAAAAATACTCCAACTGACTGTACGGCACACGGAATAGACGCTCCCGATCTGCCTAAGGCAGATTTCGACCACGAGTTTCGTTCAGTCACGTCCTGGAGTCGATGATTGTACTGCACGTATGCCTGCTACTCCATCCTTGGCATATTCACATGTATTATTGATAAACTGACTGCTTGAAAAGAGCTACGACTGCTTGATAAGAGCGACAAATTGACTGAGAGATGCACAGAGCGAGCAGACGGCAAGGCGCGAAATAGGCGGTCACGTGACCAAATCCAACCAATCACAGATGGGGATTCTGTCAGAAAACCAAGACGCGGTTGATGATTGGTTAGACACGCCAGATGAGTGCCTCATGAATATTGATCGGCAGAGCTGCCTGTCTTCCATATTTGGAACACAATTGCGTCAGCCTGGAAGCCGCGAGATCTCGCTTTCGAACGATATCTTACATGCTGTAAACAAAAATGGCGGCGAGCGGACAGCGTGCGGTGAAACACGGCAATTTTTCACAGAAAACGACACAATTTTCAGCTGCAACGGAGTAAATTCTTGAAGGGTGGGTGTGCAAAAGTCTGTTTTATAGTGGTTTTTATAAGTTTCTAAGCTATCTCAGGGGTCTCAATGTGAAAAGCAGTGTTCATATGAGCTGACGATACCAAAATCTCAAAGTAGCCAAAAATTAATATTTTAACGGTTTTGTCGACCCGCGGCTACCCTTAAGACTGTTCAATGTAGCATTTGTGCAGTATACATGTCCACCTCCAGCCTTAGGACTGCTCCGTGTAGCTTTTCATACATCAATCTCCATGCATTTACTTCCACCAGTGGAAAGTTACTGAACAGTCATATTGGCCAAGTGAGTCAGATGACATAAACCTGATGGGATGAACTGGTGGCAGACACCCTTGAGGAGGAAAAGAGCTGACTAACTACCACAAACAGGTTCATGCATCCTGACACACAGATCATCACAAACAGCAATTATGCATCACTTTCTACTTGGTCTGATGTTTAACCCTCTGCGCGCCGTCGGCGGTCATAACCGCCGACGCAGTTACCTCCCCCCCACAGCCGTCGGCGGTTATAGTCGACAGACTGATAGGCATGTTTGAATCTGGTGCTGTTTGCTATGAATCTTGGGATTGTGGGAGCTCTCTACGCATGGAGACTGCGCAGAAGAGCCTCGCTTTTATAATAACAGTCACCATATTTTTTCACTGCAAGTGTGAGAATTTAGAGCGAATTTTGAAGTTACCGATCGAGGTAGACGCGCTGCTGCGCGATTTTGATCGCGCACGCTGGCCAAAAAATGGCTGAGCTCGATCCTGATGAAGAGCGAATCTTTGAAATATTGTTCGATTCCGACTCGGAAGAAGAATTCCATGGCTTCACAGAGGAAGATTTGGTCGAGTTTGCCACAGACAGTGACTCTGATGACAAAATTGAAGTTGAACCAGCCCAGTCCAAGATTCCGTCTGCGTATGACCACTCATGGTTGCTGGAGTGCCAGACCATGGACTCTCCTCAACATGTGCCCGACGACATATCGGAATCGGATGCTTTTCATCTCTATTTCAACGATGAAGTCGTTGACTTGATGGTCGACGAAACAAATCGCTACGCTGGTCAAGTGAGGGCGAAGAAAGGGAGCGATGCGGGAATTTATTCTCGAGTGAGTCAGTGGCAGCCTGTCACTCGACCCGTTTTTTATTTGTGTTGTCTCAGGGTTTTTTTTCTTATCATATTGTATTGCACGGACATAAATTTCAGTGGGTCTATCAGAGAGAGCATTCAATTTTCCATCTTTCCTCCAAAAATGTTGCCTCTATAGCAAAGAATAAAATAATTGTATATTATTAAACAGAAGAGGGGTCTCGGTCTTTGGGCACGTCCAGAAAATAACTGGCTGCAGGGAGTAAAAAACGTGAAAAATTATTGGCGTCCAAAGGGTTAACATTCCCTTCAAAGTATTATTTTTGTTTGAATAATTCTATCAAGAATTAGGTTTTTGCCCATATTTTTCATGATGCACTCCCAATAAAGTGAGGGAGTTCACTTGGTGAACCAACAGTTCCCTCACAGGGAGCCATTACACTTCTGGGTGGAGGACCTACCTGCATCCTCTTTGTTGGAGGTGGGGGTGCACATAGCGATGCACATGTGGATGATATTCCTGGCTCCATCGCAACGCTCTGCCATGATGCCATTCAGCTTGCTGTAGAAGCTTTCCTTGCCTGCAAGAAGTCACAGTAACTCAGGCTTTTAGATGCTACCTCGGAAGATAAGATGGAGAACAGGAAGACAGACTGACTGAGGCAGACAAATGCAGACATAGATTAACCCAGCCAGCCAGCCACCACCCCTCCCCCCCCCCCCCCCCCCAACAAGATGGGTAAGTTAGGGCACGCACACATGCTTTAACACACACACACATGAACACATACACACACACATACATGGAATGAAATTGTAAGCAAGCACTATCGGCACGTTTTGACCTGTGACCTCTTACATCAGCCATTGTGGAACAACCCGCAATATACAGATAAAACTTACTTTAAACAAGAAGGGCAAAGCCCATACGACTCACATGCTTGACCTTGACCTTTATATGACCTTGACCTTCAGGTGACCTTCAAGGTCAAGGTCAAACAACTAAACCTACCAATGACATCATACATTAAGAAATGTTTTACACTTTTCCTACCAAAATACATGTGACCTTGACCCAAGGTCATCCAAGGTCATGCAACACAAAGCTGTTTTCAAGACATAGGAAGCACAATGGTGCTTATTGGCACTTTCTACCATGAGATATGGTCACTTTTAGTGGTTCACTACCCCATTTTGGTCACATTTCATAAGGGTCAAAGTGACCTTGACCTTGATGATATGTGACCAAATGTGTCTCATGATGAAGGTATAACATGTGCCCCACATAATTATTAAGTTTGAAACAGTTATCTTCCATAGTTCAGGGTCAACGTCACTTCAAAATATGTATACAATCCAACTTTGAAGAGCTCCTGTGACCTTGACCTTGAAGCAAGGTCAACCAAACTGGTATCAAAAGATAGGGCTTACTTTGCCCTATATACCATATATAGGTCAGGTATCCAATCTCAAAAACTTCAGAGAAAATTGAGAAAATGTGAAAAATGACTGTTTTTTAGACACCATTTATGGCCCCTGCGACCTTGACCTTGAAGCAAGGACAAGTCACTCTGTATGTTTTTTGAGGCCTTGTCATCATACACCATCATGCCACATTTGGTATTGATAGACTTAATAGTCTCCGAGAAAAATCCAACGTTAAAGTTTTTGGACGCCCCGACGCCCGGACGGACGAAAAGGGGTGAGTACATAGACTCACTTTTGCTTCGCATGTGAGTCAAAAAACATGGTTTGACGTAGGAATTAGAAGTATGAAAGATATTGTTCATCCGAACGGGGGATTTAAATCATTTGAAGAGTTAAAATGTCACTTTAGCCTACAAGGAAACTTTTTGGAATATGCAAAACTATTAAGTATAATCCCCGCTCACTGGAAGAGTAGTTTCGAAAGAGCTACTGCAAGTAGTATGGCTTGTGAGGGGGATCTACCGATACGATCCTTTTTGCTAAAAAATAAAACAAAACTTGCGAGAATGTATTATACAATTCTTAGTGAAAATAACCAAAAACCTACTTCGCAGACATCTTGGGAAAAAAGATTGGGAGTATCTGAATTGCCATGGAGGCGGTATTATATGATACCCTTTGTAGCATCAAGAGAAGTGAAACTTAGGAACTTCCAGTATAAAATTCTGCACAGAATACTACCCGTTAAGGCTATGTTCTGGTGTCAAAGAGGAGGTAATTCAAAGCAATATTTGTCCTTTCTTTTTTTGAAAGTACATTATTATACTATTAAAAAGAAGACATTTATCAATATTTTTAAAAATTTAACTTTTAAAAAAAAGGTGTTTTAAGGCTTTTTAATCAAAATTTATGCGATTTTGCAAGAAATTAGTGACTCCAGTAGGGTATCTTTCCTCTGTCAAAGGACTCCCAAATTGTGACAAAAAGACCATTAAGATAGGGTCAGTGGTTTAGTAGAGAGAAAATAAGGACAAACAGGATGTATATATTTCAAAACAAATTTTATTTCACATATCTACATCCGCATGCAAAATTTTCTCAAGATAGTACTTTGTTGATGTGTTATGCCATCTCAGTTAGATTAAGACATGAATTTTTTCTATGAAAGCACAGAATGATATATTTTGAAGATGGAGGCAAAATTTCTTGAGTTTCCCTCCATAATTGACTGAAATAAGGAAACACCAATGATATGACATGCACGCAAATCCTAATTTTGAGAAAAATGCAAATTAAAGTAATGGTAGTCAAAATGTCTCTTGGAAGTAGCTAGAAATTTACTAGAAGTCACCAGACATATATACAGGGCCCTTCTCCTTCCCCTGCAGAGCTCTTCTTATGCTAGCTTGGGCCAGTCTCACTTTCCTCCTTCTTTCTTTCTCCTTGGTGCTCACCATCCATGCGAGCAACTTCTTTCACTTGATAACCCAGCGAACACCCAACTTCACTGTGTGTCTGCCCTCTGGAAGTCCTTCAGCAGACATGTACCTCAAGGTGGCCTCTCATGCTGCACTGAGCTCCCCTTTTGACAGTAGAACAGCCACTTCTACTCTGTTCTTGGATGGGAAGGAAATTTGGATACACAGCATGCATGCAAATACTAAATTTGATAAAATTTGCAAATGAAAGTGATAATTTAAAGTCAAAATGTCTCTTGGAAGTAACTTACAGATTACAAGAAGCCACCAGACTGATATGCAGGGCCCCCCTCCCATCAAATGAGACAGAAATATCCAGAGTGTCATCCTCCTGCAAGTCTGGATAGATCTTCTTGTAGGCTTGTCTCACATGTTTGACAGCCTCTGACCTCACACAGTTCTGATGGTCTGGCGTGGACTTGAAGATCACATCACAGTGGTTGTGGAAGGTCCTAGGATGCATGCCAGAAAGGTTCATATACTCACAAAATTTGTTGAATTTGTAAACACCAAGCCCTGCAAGTATGCTCGCAACAACTGCTCTTCTGTTGATCTCAAAAGTCTTTTGAGATGTCAGTCTCTTACTAGTATGACACTTTGATAAGGTGGCACCACATGAATTGCAGCACAGAGTCATTACAGCTGCTAAGCCCTTCACTTGAGAGTAATCACATCTGATTTCAACCCCCTGGAGTTCACATTTAGGGCACAGAAGTGGTTCTATCACAGCATTAGCTTCATTGAAATCAACGATGGTGCTTGAAGTCGGACGCGAGGCGACAGTTGGTGAGTGTTCGAGCGATGCACGACCTACCACTTCTTCACCGAGGCGTGGACGTTTGCCACTGGGCCCTGGTACAGCAGATGATGCAGATGAACGCTTCCAGGACCCTCGAAGTCCAGATGAAGTACTTGGTTGAGGTGAATCCGGCCTCGAGGTCTCTTGAAATGCAGCGGACACACGTGCTTCTGTTGTTGTTCGTCGAGTCGACTCGAAGGCAGATGCAGCGAAGCGGTCTGCCTCTTCTCTTGGTGCCCAGCGTTTCTTTCGAGCTTCGGCAAGGTGTTCTTTTCTCTTTTTCGATTTTCGGCTATGATACTGGACTGTGCGTTGCTTTGTTCGACCCATAATTTGCGCATGACGAGCGAAAACAATATCGAAGCGAGTGTAATCTTACACAAAGGCAGCCATGTTGTTTACTCCGCGAGCCAATCAGGCGGCTTGAATAAATCACGTGATCAGTTTCATCCAATGGTTCTCATGCTTTCTCGAGCTCCTTAGCGATGGAAAACAGCTTCTGATTGGCTTATACCAACAGATAGAGCTACAGACTATTAATATTCATGAGGTGCACATGCCAAGCTTTCCAACGGTATATGGCTTGCCGCAATCGCACAAACGAAATATTTTCTGATCGCTGGAAGAAAGGAGCTATTTGTACTCAACAAAAAAACTTTGTTTCGGAAAAAAAGCAGACAGTACCAATTAAATTGTGCTATTTTAGTACTTTTTAACGTGATTTGAACCATATGAGTAGCAGAGAGGTAATCTAGGATGGTTCAAGAACGAACGGACACAAAAATCTGAAAATCGAAGATTTTGTCATTTTGAACCCCATTTACACCAGAACATAGCCTTAATGAATATTTGTTTAAACTAAAGATTGTTCAGAGTAATGTCTGCTCTTTCTGTTTGACAGAACCCGAAACTTTGGAGCATCTCTTTGTTGACTGTATTGTTAGTGAAACCTTTTGGAAAGAAATTATTTGTTTCCTTCAAAGCAAGACAAATATTCCCTTACATTTGAATAAGCAAAATATTTTGTTTGGCTCGCCAGACTATGATGCATGTACAAACAGACCTGCCAACCCACCATCATGCCAAAGAGTAGCATCCAGAGCTATTTGGAGTAGCATTGAAGAAATAGGCGTAGCGGAGGTTGGGGGGAGGGGGGGGTTGGTGGAGGGGGGGGGGGGGGGGGGGGGGATAAGGCTGTGAAGGCGGCCCGATAAGCTGAACCGGCGGTCAAAAGTTCAAGCACGCGGGAAAAGCGTAGTTTTTATGGACGAGCGTAGCAGCGTAGCAAGCATGTCGAAAGCGTAGCATGCTACGCCTAAAGCGTAGCACTTGGCAGGTCTGTACAAACCATATCATTCTGCTAGGAAAGAAACATATACATTACAAAAGATCCATGAATGAATTGCCTTTATTTGAAGACTTTAAAAAATGTATGTTTAATGTGTTGAATACAGAAGAGTGTGCAGCTAGAATGGCAGGTAATTTTGATAAATTTAAGTTGAAGTGGAATTCTTTTTTCCAGGAATGAGGGCCGTCGTGATTGCATGTACATTTCTGTTACAGTCACTATGATCCAACCTTGATAGTTGTATCCTTTTTTTGAAAATAAATTGTATTAAAAATTTTAATTTAAAAAAATGCACACATATGCATGCATGTGCACAAAGTCATAAAATACACACACACACACATATGCATATACCCATTCGAACACACACAACCACACATGTTTACACACATACACACACACACACAAATAAATGCTTACACAAACACACACACACACAAACACAAATAAATGCTTACACAAACACACACACACACACACACACACACACACACACACACACACACACACACACATAAATGCTAACACAAAAACACACACACACACAAACACACACACACACACACACTCATAAATAAATGCTTACACACACACACACACACACACACACACACACACACACACACACACACACACACACAAACACACACACACATGCACAAATACACACACACACACACACACACATCATGAACTGCAAGGGCCGCGATTGACGTACCCATCTCCTCTTCCAGCTGCCGCAGGATGGAGCGGATCTGCTCCGCATCACATCTCAGGATGTGAGGCATGATCAGAGTGTGCTGAAAGACATGGAAATTATCAATGCAGTCACTTTACATCGATTGGAGGATCCCTAATATCATCAGCATCATCATCACCATCATCATCATTGCCACCACCATCATTATCATTGCCATCATCAGCATCATCATCACCATCATCATCATTGCCATCACCATCATTATCATTGCCATCATCAGCATCATCATTGCCATCACCATCATCATCATTGCCATCACATCACCATCACCATTGCCATCACCATCATCATCACCATTGCTATCACATCACCATCATCATTGCCATCATCATCATCATCACCATAGCCATCACATCACCATCACCATCACATCACCATCATCATTGCCATCATCATCATCATCACCATTGCCATCACCATCATCATCATCATTATTGCCATCACCATCATCATCATTGCCATCACATCACCATCATCATCATTGCCATCACCATCATCATCATTGCCATCACATCACCATCATCCATCGCCATCATCATCATTGCCATCACATCACCATCATTGCCATCACATCACCATCATTGCCATCATTTCACCATCATTGCCATCACATCACCATCATCATCATTGCCATCACATCACCATCATTGCCATCACATCACCATCATTGCCATCACATCACCATCATTGCCATCACCATCATCATCATTGCCATCATCATCATTATCATTGCCATCACATCACCATCATTGCCATCACCATCATCATCATTGCCATCACCATCATCATCATTGCCATTACCATCATCATCATTGCCATCACAATCATCATCATTGCCATCATCATCATCATCATTGCCATCACCATCACCATCATCATCATTGCCATCACATCACCATCATTGCCATCACCATCACCATCATTGCCATCACATCACCATCATCATCATTGCCATCACATCACCATCATTGCCATCACCATCATCATTGCCATCACATCACCATCATTGCCATCACATCAACATCATTGCCATCATTTCACCATCATTGCCATTACATCACCATCATCATCATTGCCATCACATCACCATCATTGCCATCACATCACCATCATTGCCATCACATCACCATCATTGCCATCACCATCACCATCATCATCATTGCCATCACCATCATCATCATTGCCATCACATCACCATCATCATCATTGCCATTACATCACCATCATTGCCATCACCATCACCATCATCATTATTGCCACCACATCACCATCATTGCCATCACCATCACCATCATTGCCATCACCATCACCATCATCATCATTGCCATCACATCACCATTATTGCCATCACATCACCATCATTGCCATCACCATCATCATCATTGCCATCACATCACCATCATCATCATTGCCATCACCATCATCATCATTGCCATCACATCACCATCATCATCATTGCCATCACCATCATCATCATCATTGCCATCACATCATCATCACCATCATTGCCATCACCATCATCATCATTGCCATCACATCACCATCATCATCATTGCCATCACCATCATCATCATTGCCATCACAATCATCATCATTGCCATCATCATCATCATCATTGCCATCACCATCATCATCATTGCCACCATCACCATCATCATCATTGCCATCACCATCATCATCATTGCCATCACATCACCATCACCATCATTGCCATCACCATCATTGCCATCGCCATCACCATCAACATCATTGCCATCACCATCATCATCATTGCCATCACATCACATCACCATCATTGCCATCACATCAAATCACCATCATTGCCATCACATCACCATCATCATCATTGCCATCACATCGCCATCATCATCACTGCCATCACATCACCATCAACATCATTGCATCATCATTGCCATGACATCATCATCATCATCATTGCCATCACCATCACCATCATCATCATTGCCATCGCCATCACCATCAACATCATTGCCATCACCATCATCATCACTGCCATCATCATCATCATCATCATCACCATCAGCATCATTGCCATCACATCATCATCATTGCCATCACCATCATCATCATTGCCATCACATCACCATCATCATTGCCATCATCATCAATCATCATTGTTATTTCTGTCCCTTTCTTATAAATTATTTTGTGGAGAATTTCACCCCAGGTCACCGCTGTGCAGCGCGCAATGACAGGTGTTACCCCTCAGTGAGAGAGGCAGACAGGTGTTACCCCTCAGTGAGAGAGGCAGACAGGTGTTACCCCCCAGTGAGAGAGGCAGACAGGTGTTACCCCCCAGTGAGAGAGGCAGACAGGTGTTACCCCTCAGTGAGAGAGGCAGACAGGTGTTACCCCCCAGTGAGAGAGGCAGACAGGTGTTACCCCCCAGTGAGAGAGGCAGACATGTGTTACCCCCCAGTGAGAGAGGCAGACAGGTGTTACCCCCCAGTGAGAGAGGCAGACAGGTGTTACCCCCAGTGAGAGAGGCAGACAGGTGTTACCCCCCTGTGAGAGAGGCAGACAGGTGTTACCCCCTAGTGAGAGGCAGACAGGTGTTACCCCCTAGTGAGAGGCAGGCAGGTGTTACCCTCTAGTGAGAGAGGCAGGCAGGTGTTACCCCCTAGTGAGAGAGGCAGGCAGGTGTTACCCCCTAGTGAGAGAGGCAGGCAGGTGTTACCCCCTAGTGAGAGAGGCAGACAGGTGTTACCCCCCAGTGAGAGAGGCAGACAGGTGTTACCCTCTAGTGAGAGAGGCAGACATGTGTTACCCCCTAGTGAGAGAGGCAGACAGGTGTTACCCCCCAGTGAGAGAGGCAGACAGGTGTTACCCTCTAGTGAGAGAGGCAGACAGGTGTTACCCCCCAGTGAGAGAGGCAGGCAGGTGTTACCCCCTAGTGAGAGAGGCAGGCAGGTGTTACCCCCTAGTGAGAGAGGCAGGCAGGTGTTACCACCTAGTGAGAGAGGCAGGCAGGTGTTACCCCCCAGTGAGAGAGGCAGACAGGTGTTACCCCCTAGTGAGAGAGGCAGACAGGTGTTACCCCCCAGTGAGAGAGGCAATGTGGGTGAAGCACCTTGCCCACGGATGCAACTCAAGAATCTGTGCAGCTTAAAATGAATGAATGAATGAATGAATGAATGAATGAATGAATGAATGAATGAATGAATGAATGAATGAATGAATGAAAGAATGAATGAAGTTAGACATCCCATCAGGCCTTGCAGGCTAGGTAAGGCTATCAAGCATGTAATCACTAGAGCCACAATCGCATCAAGTCACGATTTCCCTAGTTAATGGCTTCTTACAAAATGTGTAGGGAGACGCAGTGGGTCAATTCTCATCACCAACCCACGGGGGGTGCAGCTTTCAACACCGCAACCATCAGCCGCATGCTAAAACTGCTCAGCCACAGAGCTTTGTAGACAAATGCCTTACTAATGGGAGGCACCTTTCCCTTGAAATGAGTTTTTTCAGCATTGTGTACAGGTCGAATTGATGTGGGGCTACGTCTGCATGTTGATGTACTCCATTTCAAACCATGTGCACGTGTAAAAATATTACATGCCATGCTCGTTTTTGTGTCCAATGCGAGTGATATGCTGGTACTTTCAGAAATGTGTACAGTTATGGCAATCTTGCTACATTTACTTAAACCCTTACCCTGAGATCATAATTGGGACCGTTTGGTTTGCCACCGTTGCTATAAAAACAGGGTACGTGTCAGGGATGAGACACTTACCCTTTTCTTTCCACAGAAATATTGACATGACGATGACGATGATGATGATGATGATGATGATGATGATGATGATGATGATGATGATGATTATGACAATGACGATGATGATGACGATGATGATGATGACGATGATGACGAAGAAGGTGGTGGTGGTAGTGGTGGTGGTGGTGGTGGTGGTGGTGACGATGACGACTGGTGATGATGATGATGATGATGATGACAAAGACTGATGATAAATATGATGGTGATGGTGATGATGATGATGATGATGAAGATGAAGATGATGACGATGACTGTTATTGTCATTTCTCACCTTGACCGCCATGACAACAATGGCGGCCTTGTTCTTCAGGTGGCTTGCTGTCACCTGGCTGAGGTTGTGCACGCGCACAGTCAGGGTGCTGAGCGGGGGCAGATCCAGCCACCGGGGGTCTCGGATACCCTCCACGCAGTTCTTGGCCAGGGGGTACAGTGCCCCATGTCCATCCCTCAATGGAATGGGGTGTCCCTGATGCACAAAACAGAAAAAAATGCATGCATGCATGAATGCATGATTAAATGAATGAATGGAGTGTTATGGCCATCACTGCATCAGCCTTTGTAGGGGTATGCAAGGCCATTTACTGCTATGTAGTGTGTCAATAGAGCTGTGTAGGGGTATGCAAGGCCATTTACTGCTATGCAGTGTGTCAATAGAGCTGTGTAGGGGTATGCAAGGCCATTTACTGCTATGTAGTGTGTCGATAGAGCTGTGTAGGGGTATGCAAGGCCATTTACTACTATGCAGTGTGTCGATAGAGCTGTGTAGGGGTATGCAAGGCCATTTACTACTATGCAGTGTGTCAATAGAGCTGTGTAGGGGTATGCAAGGCCATTTACTGCTATGTAGTGTGTCAATAGAGCTGTGTAGGGGTATGCAAGGCCATTTACTACTATGTAGTGTCAATAGAGCTGTGTAGGGGTATGCAAGGCCATTTACTACTATGTAGTGTCAATAGAACTGTGTAGGGGTATGCAAGGCCATTTACTACTATGTAGTGTGTCGATAGAGCTGTGTAGGGGTATGCAAGGCCATTTACTACTATGCAGTGTGTCAATAGAACTGTGTAGGGGTATGCAAGGCCATTTACTACTATGTAGTGTGTCGATAGAGCTGTGTAGGGGTATGCAAGGCCATTTACTGCTATGTAGTGTGTCGATAGAGCTGTGTAGGGGTATGCAAGGCCATTTACTGCTATGCAGTGTGTCAATAGAGCTGTGTAGGGGTATGCAAGGCCATTTACTACTATGTAGTGAGTCAATAGAGCTGCTTAGAGGAGGAGCACTTATCCTACTCCTGGTAATTATTTGCCTCTTACAAATTCCATCCAGAGACACCAGGGGGCTGTCTGTCTATTCTTGCCTCAACCCACAGGGGGCTGTCTGTCTATTCTTGCCTCAACCCACAGGGGGCTGTCTGTCTATTCTTGCCTCAACCCACAGGGGGCTGTCTGTCTATTCTTGCCTCAACCCACAGGGGGCTGTCTGTCTATTCTTGCCTAAACAAACAGGGGGCTGTCTGTCTATTCTTGCCTCAACCCACAGGGGGCTGTCTGTCTATTCTTGCCTCAACCCACAGGGGGCTGTCTGTCTATTCTTGCCTCAACCCACAGAGGGCTGTCTGTCTATTCTTGCCTCAACCCACAGGGGGCTGTCTATTCCTGCCTCAACCCACAGGGGGCTGTCTATTCCTGCCTCAACCCACAGGGGGCTGTCTATTCCTGCCTCAACCCACAGGGGGCTGTCTGTCTATTCTTGCCTCAACCCACAGGGGGCTGTCTGTCTATTCTTGCCTCAACCCACAGGGGGCTGTCTGTCTATTCTTGCCTCAACCCACAGGGGGCTGTCTGTCTATTCTTGCCTCAACCCACAGGGGGCTGTCTGTCTATTCTTGCCTCAACCCACAGGGGGCTGTCTGTCTATTCTTGCCTCAACCCACAGGGGGCTGTCTATTCTTGCCTCAACCCACAGGGGGCTGTCTGTCTATTCTTGCCTCAACCCACAGGGGGCTGTCTATTCTTGCCTCAACCCACAGGGGGCTGTCTGTCTATTCTTGCCTCAACCCACAGGGGGCTGTCTGTCTATTCTTGCCTCAACCCACAGGGGGCTGTCTGTCTATTCTTGCCTCAACCCACAGGGGGCTGTCTGTCTATTCTTGCCTCAACCCACAGGGGGCTGTCTGTCTATTCTTGCCTCAACACACAGGGGGCTGTCTGTCTATTCTTGCCTCAACCCACAGGGGGCTGTCTATTCTTGCCTCAACCCACAGGGGGCTGTCTGTCTATTCTTGCCTCAACCCACAGGGGGCTGTCTGTCTATTCTTGCCTCAACCCACAGGGGGCTGTCTATTCTTGCCTCAACCCACAGAGGGCTGTCTGTCTATTCTTGCCTCAACCCACAGGGGGCTGTCTGTCTATTCTTGCCTCAACCCACAGGGGGCTGTCTATTCTTGCCTCAACCCACAGGGGGCTGTCTGTCTATTCTTGCCTCAACCCACAGGGGGCTCTCTGTCTATTCTTGCCTCAACCCACAGGGGGCTGTCTGTCTATTCTTGCCTCAACCCACAGAGGGCTGTCTGTCTATTCCTGCCTCAACCCGCAGGGGTCTGTCTATTCTTGCCTCAACCCACAGGGGGCTGTCTATTCTTGCCTCAACCCACAGGGGGCTGTCTGTCTATTCTTGCCTCAACCCACAGGGGGCTGTCTGTCTATTCTTGCCTCAACCCACAAGGGGCTGTCTATTCTTGCCTCAACCCACAGGGGGCTGTCTGTCTATTCTTGCCTCAACCCACAGGGGGCTCTCTGTCTATTCTTGCCTCAACCCACAGGGGGCTGTCTGTCTATTCCTGCCTCAACCCGCAGGGGTCTGTCTATTCTTGCCTCAACCCACAGGGGGCTGTCTGTCTATTCTTGCCTCAACCCACAGGGGGCTGTCTATTCTTGCCTCAACCCACAGGGGGCTGTCTGTCTATTCTTGCCTCAACCCACAGGGGGCTGTCTGT
>JAWQFJ010000036.1:30000-47500 GCA_034096865.1 Theodoxus fluviatilis
AAAAGGAGAGAGAGGAAAAAGGAATGAAATGGGGTACCATATTGGTGAAAGAATACAGCAACTTCAAGCAAACTGTGTGAGCTGAAAGGACATAGACTTAGAAAACAATAATCCCCTGCAAAAGTATTGGAATTAAAGCACTGAAGTTCAAGGGAGTTACTTCAAATAGCCAATTTTGTAACAAACTTTTACTCTGTCTTCAGGCTCTCACTCACACACACCCAGCTTGCAGGCGTATACGCTCTTACCTTTCTTCAGGCTCTCACTCACACACACCCAGCTTGCAGGCGTATACACTCTTACCTTTCTTCAGGCTCTCACTCACACACACCCAGCTTGCAGGCGTATACACTCTTACCTTTCTTCAGGCTCTCACTCACACACACCCAGTTTGCAGACGTATACACTCTTACCTTTCTTCAGGCTCTCACTCACACACACCCAGCTTGCAGGCGTATATACACTCTTACCTTTCTTCAGGCTCTCACTCACACACACCCAGCTTGCAGACGTATACACTCTTACCTTTCTTCAGGCTCTCACTCACACACACCCAGTTTGCAGACGTATACACTCTTACCTTTCTCCAGGCTCTCACTCACACACACCCAGCTTGCAGGCGTATACACTCTTACCTTTCTTCAGGCTCTCACTCACACACACCCAGCTTGCAGGCGTATATACACTCTTACCTTTCTTCAGGCTCTCACTCAAACACACCCAGCTTGCAGGCGTATACACTCTTACCTTTCTTCAGGCTCTCACTCACACACACCCAGCTTGCAGGCGTATACACTCTTACCTTTCTTCAGGCTCTCACTCACACACACCCAGCTTGCAGGCGTATACACTCTTACCTTTCTCCAGGCTCTCACTCACACACACCCAGTTTGCAGGCGTATACACTCTTACCTTTCTTCAGGCTCTCACTCACACACACCCAGCTTGCAGGCGTATACACTCTTACCTTTCTCCAGGCTCTCACTCACACACACCCAGCTTGCAGACGTATACACTCTTACCTTTCTTCAGGCTCTCACTCACACACACCCAGCTTGCAAGCTTATACAGTCTTACCTTTATTCAGGCTCTCACTCACACACACCCAGCTTGCAGGCGTATACACTCTTACCTTTCTTCAGGCTCTCACTCACACACACCCAGCTTGCAGGCTTATACACTCTTACCTTTCTTCAGGCTCTCACTCACACACACCCAGCTTGCAGGCGTATACACTACCTTTCTCCAGGCTCTCACTCACACACACCCAGCTTGCAGGCGTATACACTACCTTTCTTCAGGCTCTCACTCACACACACCCAGCTTGCAGGCGTATACACTCTTACCTTTCTTCAGGCTCTCACTCACACACACCCAGCTTGCAGGCGTATACACTCTTACCTTTCTCCAGGCTCTCACTCACACACACCCAGCTTGCAGCCGTATACAGTCTTACCTTTCTTCAGGCTCTCACTCACACACACCCAGCTTGCAGGCTTATACACTCTTACCTTTCTTCAGGCTCTCACTCACACACACCCAGCTTGCAGGCGTATACACTCTTACCTTTCTTCAGGCTCTCACTCACACACACCCAGCTTGCAGGCGTATACACTCTTACCTTTCTTCAGGCTCTCACTCACACACACCCAGCTTGCAGGCGTATACACTCTTACCTTTCTCCAGGCTCTCACTCACACACACCCAGCTTGCAGGCGTATACAGTACCTTTCTTCAGGCTCTCACTCACACACACCCAGCTTGCAGGCGTATACACTCTTACCTTTCTTCAGGCTCTCACTCACACACACCCAGCTTGCAGGCGAATACACTCTTACCTTTCTTCAGGCTCTCACTCACACACACCCAGTTTGCAGGCGTATACACTCTTACCTTTCTTCAGGCTCTCACTCACACACACCCAGCTTGCAGGCGTATACACTCTTACCTTTCTTCAGGCTCTCACTCACACACACCCAGCTTGCAGGCGTATACACTACCTTTCTTCCGGTTCTCACTCACACACACCCAGCTTGCAGGCGTATACACTCTTACCTTTCTTCAGGCTCTCACTCACACACACCCAGCTTGCAGACGTATACACTCTTACCTTTCTTCAGGCTCTCACTCACACACACCCAGCTTGCAGGCGTATACACTCTTACCTTTCTCCAGGCTCTCACACACACCCAGTTTGCAGGCGTATACACTCTTACCTTTCTCCAGGTTCTCACTCACACACACCCAGCTTGCAGACGTATACAGTCTTACCTTTCTCCAGGCTCTCACTCACACACACCCAGCTTGCAGGCTTATACAGTCTTACCTTTCTTCAGGCTCTCACTCACACACACCCAGCTTGCAGGCGTATACACTCTTACCTTTCTCCAGGCTCTCACACACACCCAGTTTGCAGGCGTATACAGTCTTACCTTTCTCCAGGCTCTCACTCACACACACCCAGCTTGCAGGCGTATACACTCTTACCTTTCTTCAGGCTCTCACTCACACACACCCAGCTTGCAGGCGTATACACTACCTTTCTTCAGGCTCTCACTCACACACACCCAGCTTGCAGGCGTATACACTCTTACCTTTCTTCAGGCTCTCACTCACACACACCCAACTTGCAGGCGTATACACTACCTTTCTTCAGGCTCTCACTCACACACACCCAGCTTGCAGGCGTATACACTCTTACCTTTCTCCAGGCTCTCACTCACACACACCCAGCTTGCAGGCTTATACACTACCTTTCTTCAGGCTCTCACTCACACACACCCAGCTTGCAGGCTTATACACTACCTTTCTCCAGGCTCTCACTCACACACACCCAGCTTGCAGACGTATACACTCTTACCTTTCTCCAGGCTCTCACTCACACACACCCAGCTTGCAGGCGTATACACTCTTACCTTTCTTCAGGCTCTCACTCACACACACCCAGCTTGCAGGCGTATACACTGCCTTTCTTCAGGCTCTCACTCACACACACCCAGCTTGCAGGCGTATACACTCTTACCTTTCTTCAGGCTCTCACTCACACACACCCAGCTTGCAGACGTATACACTCTTACCTTTCTTCAGGCTCTCACTCACACACACCCAGCTTGCAGGCGTATACACTCTTACCTTTCTCCAGGCTCTCACACACACCCAGTTTGCAGGCGTATACACTCTTACCTTTCTCCAGGCTCTCACTCACACACACCCAGCTTGCAGACGTATACAGTCTTACCTTTCTCCAGGCTCTCACTCACACACACCCAGCTTGCAGGCTTATACAGTCTTACCTTTCTTCAGGCTCTCACTCACACACACCCAGCTTGCAGGCGTATACACTCTTACCTTTCTTCAGGCTCTCACTCACACACACCCAGCTTGCAGGCGTATACAGTCTTACCTTTCTTCAGGCTCTCACTCACACAATCCCAGCTTGCAGGCGTATACACTCTTACCTTTCTCCAGGCTCTCACACACACCCAGCTTGCAGGCGTATACAGTCTTACCTTTCTCCAGGCTCTCACTCACACACACCCAGCTTGCAGGCGTATACACTCTTACCTTTCTTCAGGCTCTCACTCACACACACCCAGCTTGCAGGCATATACACTCTTACCTTTCTTCAGGCTCTCACTCACACACACCCAGCTTGCAGGCGTATACAGTCTTACCTTTCTCCAGGCTCTCACTCACACACACCCAGCTTGCAGGCGTATACACTCTTACCTTTCTCCAGGCTCTCACTCACACACACCCAGCTTGCAGGTGTATACACTCTTACCTTTCTCCAGGCTCTCACTCACACACACCCAGCTTGCAGGCGTATACACTCTTACCTTTCTCCAGGCTCTCACTCACACACACCCAGCTTGCAGGCGTATACACTACCTTTCTTCAGGCTCTCACTCACACACACCCAGCTTGCAGGCGTATACAATCTTACCTTTCTTCAGGCTCTCACTCACACACACCCAGCTTGCAGGCGTATACACTACCTTTCTTCAGGCTCTCACTCACACACACCCAGCTTGCAGGCGTATACACTCTTACCTTTCTCCAGGCTCTCACTCACACACACCCAGCTTGCAGGCGTATACACTTACCTTTCTTCAGGCTCTCACTCACACACACCCAGCTTGCAGGCGTATACACTCTTACCTTTCTCCAGGCTCTCACTCACACACACCCAGCTTGCAGGCGTATACACTCTTACCTTTCTTCAGGCTCTCACTCACACACACCCAGCTTGCAGGCGTATACACTCTTACCTTTCTCCAGGCTCTCACTCACACACACCCAGCTTGCAGGCGTATACACTCTTACCTTTCTCCAGGCTCTCACTCACACACACCCAGCTTGCAGGCGTATACACTCTTACCTTTCTCCAGGCTCTCACTCACACACACCCAGCTTGCAGGCGTATACACTCTTACCTTTCTTCAGGCTCTCACTCACACACACCCAGCTTGCAGGCGTATACACTCTTACCTTTCTTCAGGCTCTCACTCACACACACCCAGCTTGCAGGCGTATACACTCTACCTTTCTCCAGGCTCTCACTCACACACACCCAGCTTGCAGGCGTATACACTCTTACCTTTCTCCAGGCTCTCACTCACACACACCCAGCTTGCAGGCGTATACACTCTTACCTTTCTCCAGGCTCTCACTCACACACACCCAGCTTGCAGGCGTATACACTACCTTTCTTCAGGCTCTCACTCACACACACCCAGCTTGCAGGCGTATACACTACCTTTCTTCAGGCTCTCACTCACACACACCCAGCTTGCAGGCGTATACACTCTTACCTTTCTCCAGGCTCTCACTCACACACACCCAGCTTGCAGGCGTATACACTCTTACCTTTCTCCAGGCTCTCACTCACACACACCCAGCTTGCAGGCGTATACACTCTTACCTTTCTCCAGGCTCTCACTCACACACACCCAGCTTGCAGGCGTATACACTCTTACCTTTCTTCAGGCTCTCACTCACACACACCCAGCTTGCAGGCGTATACACTCTTACCTTTCTTCAGGCTCTCACTCACACACACCCAGCTTGCAGGCGTATACACTCTTACCTTTCTTCAGGCTCTCACTCACACACACCCAGCTTGCAGGCGTATACACTCTTACCTTTCTCCAGGCTCTCACTCACACACACCCAGCTTGCAGGCGTATACACTCTTACCTTTCTCCAGGCTCTCACTCACACACACCCAGCTTGCAGGCGTATACACTCTTACCTTTCTTCAGGCTCTCACTCACACACACCCAGCTTGCAGGCGTATACACTCTTACCTTTCTTCAGGCTCTCACTCACACACACCCAGCTTGCAGGCGTATACACTCTTACCTTTCTCCAGGCTCTCACTCACACACACCCAGCTTGCAGGCGTATACACTACCTTTCTTCAGGCTCTCACTCACACACACCCAGCTTGCAGGCTTATACACTACCTTTCTTCAGGCTCTCACTCACACACACCCAGCTTGCAGGCGTATACACTACCTTTCTTCAGGCTCTCACTCACACACACCCAGCTTGCAGGCGTATACACTCTTACCTTTCTCCAGGCTCTCACTCACACACACCCAGCTTGCAGGCGTATACACTACCTTTCTCCAGGCTCTCACTCACACACACCCAGCTTGCAGGCGTATACACTCTTACCTTTCTCCAGGCTCTCACTCACACACACCCAGCTTGCAGGCGTATACACTCTTACCTTTCTCCAGGCTCTCACTCACACACACCCAGCTTGCAGGCGTATACACTCTTACCTTTCTCCAGGCTCTCACTCACACACACCCAGCTTGCAGGCGTATACAGCCTTACCTTTCTTCAGGCTCTCACTCACACACACCCAGCTTGCAGGCTTACACACTCTTACCTTTCTTCAGGCTCTCACTCACACACACCCAGCTTGCAGGCGTATATACACTCTTACCTTTCTTCAGGCTCTCACTCACACACACCCAGCTTGCAGGCGTATACAGTCTTACCTTTCTCCAGGCTCTCACTCACACACACCCAGCTTGCAGGCGTATACACTCTTACCTTTCTTCAGGCTCTCACTCACACACACCCAGCTTGCAAGCGTATACACTCTTACCTTTCTTCAGGCTCTCACTCACACACACCCAGCTTGCAGACGTATACACTCTTTCCAGTACCTGTAGGGCTCATTAGGAATAACAAGAAACAACTTCGTTGTCTTCCAGTAAATGCGAGACGATGTCATGCGAGACTTCAAAAGCAATGCCACCCTGATTCTGTGACATAACTAAGCGACAGCCCTGTGAAAGAGATTCGCATCATAGCTAGAAACTCCCACAACACTCTTGCCGTTACCAGCTCTTTCCAACAAAACCTAGCAAGGACAGGCAGGCAGTGAATGGAGACTTCCAGTGGACACTCACTTTCACAGTCCACGTTGGCGGCCAGGATCTGACCACTGTCCACGACCGTCACTCTCTTGGGAGTCTTCTGGAAGCAGTTGGGAACCTTGGGAGCTCCTGCCTCTCTCACCACCTGCAGTCACAATACAGTGTCACTGCAGTCACAATACAGTGTCACTTCAGTCACAATACAGTGTCACTTCAGTCACAATACAGTGTCACTTCAGTCACAATACAGTGTCACTTCAGTCACAATACAGTGTCACTTCAGTCACAATACAGTGTCACTGCAGTCACAATACAGTGTCACTGCAGTCACAATACAGTGTCACTGCAGTCACAATACAGTGTCACTGCAGTCACAATACAGTGTCACTGCAGTCACAATACAGTGTCACTTCAGTCACAATACAGTGTCACTTCAGTCACAATACAGTGTCACTTCAGTCACAATACAGTGTCTCTTCAGTCACAATACAGTGTCACTTCAGTCACAATACAGTGTCACTTCAGTCACAATACAGTGTCACTTCAGTCACAATACAGTGTCACTTCAGTCACAATACAGTGTCACTTCAGTCACAATACAGTGTCACTTCAGTCACAATACAGTGTCACTGCAGTCACAATACAGTGTCACTTCAGTCACAATACAGTGTCACTGCAGTCACAATACAGTGTCACTTCAGTCACAATACAGTGTCACTGCAGTCACAATACAGTGTCACTTCAGTCACAATACAGTGTCACTTCAGTCACAATACAGTGTCACTTCCGGCCAATGCAGTGGTATGCAACATGGCGCAATACACTTCATGCAATACACTTCATGCAATACACTTCATGCAATACAAAGTCTGAATGGCCTATTAATCTGCTCTTATGAATCACAGGAGGACCCCCCACCCCCACAGCCGGTGAAGAGAAGAGTGAAACAAGAGGTACGGACCTGCAGTTCATCTTTACGCATCAGACGGCAGTCCTGCAGGAAGGATGCCACATCCTCACGACTGGATGGCCCTCCTTCCACTTCCTTGGGGGGAAACTTCACTGCTGCGTAGTTCCCGTCCACCTGCAATTCAGGCAGCAAGATGGAAGACCATGCCTTTACAGGGGTGATGCATGAACAAGCACACAGATCATGAAAATTCACTTTGTAGTTGCAGGTATACTGGAAGTAAGGGTGAAAATTAACTGTACCTGTTCAGGGCTGTCATTACAGACACAGGGATACACTGACATGGAAACATGCATGCACGCAAATGCAAGTGCACACGAGCTTGCACTCATACACACACACACATACCCTTCCCTTCCTCCCTCTCTGTCTCTCTCAGAGCATACCTTGAGCACTTTGCCCACAGGCGTGGTTTTGGCATCCTCCACGAAGACCACATGCTTCAGGGACCAGACTTCATCCTCCTTCTTGTCCTCCCCGTCCTTCATGGGTGTCGGGGCCTTCTTCCTCTCTGCCAGACACAAACACAGCGCTCATTAGCGTGATGCTCAGTGGATTTACATGGGTATGTGCATGTATGTGAGGCAGATGTGCATCGGGAGTGGACTGTGGCCACTGGAAACAAGGATGTTGTTGTGCATGGGTGGGGCTCCATCTCCAAGGGCAGAAACAGAAATGATTCCACCGAGTACATACATATGTGTCACCATCCTGGCTATGACTTCCTTCCACTCCATCTTGAATAGTGGACATTTGGTGCGTGTGGACTTCCAAATCAACTGCACCATGCTCCACATGACTGGAGTTCTCCAAGAACACATTCAGATCCTCCAGAGGTGATACAGCATTTTATTTTCTCTCTTTCTTTTCTCTTTCTCTCTTTCTTTCATTTGCAAAAGTGTCTTTCTTTCTTGGAAAAGAGGCTCAGCTGCCGCAGCAGGCAAAGCAGCATGCCATCACAGGACAGGACATACAGAGCAGCAACAGCAGTATTACCACCAGCAGCAATCACAGGACAGGACATACAGAGCAGCAACAGCAGTATTACCACCAGCAGCAATCACAGGGCAGGACATACAGAGCAGCAACAGCAGTATTACCACCAGCAGCAATCACAGGACAGGACATACAGAGCAGCAACAGCAGTATTACCACCAGCAGCAATCACAGGGCAGGACATACAGAGCAGCAACAGCAGTATTACCACCAGCAGCAATCACAGGACAGGACATACAGAGCAGCAACAGCAGTATTACCACCAGCAGCAATCACAGGGCAGGACATACAGAGCAGCAACAGCAGTATTACCACCAGCAGCAATCACAGGGCAGGACATACAGAGCAGCAACAGCAGTATTACCACCAGCAGCAATCACAGGGCAGGACATACAGAGCAGCAACAGCAGTATTACCACCAGCAGCAATCACAGGGCAGGACATACAGAGCAGCAACAGCAGTATTACCACCAGCAGCAATCACAGGGCAGGACATACAGAGCAGCAACAGCAGTATTACCACCAGCAGCAATCACAGGGCAGGACATACAGAGCAGCAACAGCAGTATTACCACCAGCAGCAATCACAGGGCAGGACATACAGAGCAGCAACAGCAGTATTACCACCAGCAGCAATCACAGGGCAGGACATACAGAGCAGCAACAGCAGTATTACCACCAGCAGCAATCACAGGACAGGACATACAGAGCAGCAACAGCAGTAATACCACCAGCAGCAATCACAGGGCAGGACATACAGAGCAGCAACAGCAGTATTACCACCAGCAGCAATCACAGGGCAGGACATACAGAGCAGCAACAGCAGTATTACCACCAGCAGCAATCACAGGGCAGGACATACAGAGCAGCAACAGCAGTATTACCACCAGCAGCAATCACAGGGCAGGACATACAGAGCAGCAACAGCAGTATTACCACCAGCAGCAATCACAGGGCAGGACATACAGAGCAGCAACAGCAGTATTACCACCAGCAGCAATCACAGGGCAGGACATACAGAGCAGCAACAGCAGTATTACCACCAGCAGCAATCACAGGACAGGACATACAGAGCAGCAACAGCAGTATTACCACCAGCAGCAATCACAGGGCAGGACATACAGAGCAGCAACAGCAGTATTACCACCAGCAGCAATCACAGGGCAGGACATACAGAGCAGCAACAGCAGTATTACCACCAGCAGCAATCACAGGGCAGGACATACAGAGTAGCAACAGCAGTATTACCACCACCAGCAATCACAGGGCAGGACATACAGAGCAGCAACAGCAGTATTACCACCAGCAGCAATCACAGGGCAGGACATACAGAGCAGCAACAGCAGTATTACCACCAGCAGCAATCACAGGACAGGACATACAGAGCAGCAACAGCAGTATTACCACCAGCAGCAATCACAGGGCAGGACATACAGAGCAGCAACAGCAGTATTACCACCAGCAGCAATCACAGGACAGGACATACAGAGCAGCAACAGCAGTATTACCACCAGCAGCAATCACAGGGCAGGACATACAGAGCAGCAACAGCAGTATTACCACCAGCAGCAATCACAGGGCAGGACATACAGAGCAGCAACAGCAGTATTACCACCAGCAGCAATTACAGGACAGGACATACAGAGCAGCAACAGCAGTATTACCACCAGCAGCAATCACAGGGCAGGACATACAGAGCAGCAACAGCAGTATTACCACCAGCAGCAGGCAGGACATACAGAGCAGCAACAGCAGTATTACCACCAGCAGCAATCACAGGGCAGGACATACAGAGCAGCAACAGCAGTATTACCACCAGCAGCAATCACAGGGCAGGACATACAGAGCAGCAACAGCAGTATTACCACCAGCAGCAATCACAGGGCAGGACATACAGAGCAGCAACAGCAGTATTACCATCAGCAGCAATCACAGGACAGGACATACAGAGCAGCAACAGCAGTATTACCACCAGCAGCAATCACAGGGCAGGACATACAGAGCAGCAACAGCAGTATTACCACCAGCATGCCATCACAGGGCAGGACATACAGAGCAGCAACAGCAGTATTACCACCAGCAGCAATCACAGGACAGGACATACAGAGCAGCAACAGCAGTATTACCACCAGCAGCAATCACAGGGCAGGACATACAGAGCAGCAACAGCAGTATTACCACCAGCAGCAATCACAGGACAGGACATACAGAGCAGCAACAGCAGTATTACCACCAGCAGCAATCACAGGGCAGGACATACAGAGCAGCAACAGCAGTATTACCACCAGCAGCAATCACATACTTTCATTCTGATGATATGATGACCACGAAGACGACGACGACGACGATGACCACCACGACGATGAGGACGATGTTAACGATGATGATTGAGCTGGAGAACATTATTAAGTTAACCCAAGCCACAATCTCCCTGACCTTTTCCGAGGTGCTAATGCACACACACGCACGCACGCACACACAACACAACACAACGCAACACACACACAACACAACACAACACAATACATGACAACACAACATCACACAACACACACTACACCATAACACAACACAAACACACATGCACACACAGTAACACAAAACACACACATATACACAGTTACACATACAGTTATACACACACACATTTACTCACACACACACACAAACACACACACACACACACACACAGACACACACACACACACACACACACCTTTCCCATCCTCATCTTCACTCTTAACCCTCCACTGGCACAAGCCCCTGTAGAAACAGGCTGGAGGACAGTACTGAGGCACCAGCCCCTGTAGAGACAGGCTGGAGGACAGTACTGAGGCACCAGCCCCTGTAGAGACAGGCTGGAGGACAGTACTGAGGCACCAGCCCCTGTAGAAACAGGCTGGAGGACAGTACTGAGGCACCAGCCCCTGTAGAGACAGGCTGGAGGACAGTACTGAGGCACCAGCCCCTGTAGAAACAGGCTGGAGGACAGTACTGAGGCACCAGCCCCTGTAGAGACAGGCTGGAGGACAGTACTGAGGCACCAGCCCCTGTAGAGACAGGCTGGAGGACAGTACTGAGGCACCAGCCCCTGTAGAGACAGGCTGGAGGACAGTACTGAGGCACCAGCCCCTGTAGAGACAGGCTGGAGGACAGTACTGAGGCACCAGCCCCTGTAGAGACAGGCTGGAGGACAGTACTGAGGCACCAGCCCCTGTAGAGACAGGCTGGAGGACAGTACTGAGGCACCAGCCCCTGTAGAGACAGGCTGGAGGACAGTACTGAGGCACCAGCCCCTGTAGAGACAGGCTGGAGGACAGTACTGAGGCACCAGCCCCTGTAGAAACAGGCTGGAGGACAGTACTGAGGCACCAGCCCCTGTAGAAACAGGCTGGAGGACAGTACTGAGGCACCAGCCCCTGTAGAGACAGGCTGGAGGACAGTACTGAGGCACCAGCCCCTGTAGAGACAGGCTGGAGGACAGTACTGAGGCACCAGCCCCTGTAGAAACAGGCTGGAGGACAGTACTGAGGCACCAGCCCCTGTAGAAACAGGCTGGAGGACAGTACTGAGGCACCAGCCCCTGTAGAGACAGGCTGGAGGACAGTACTGAGGCACCAGCCCCTGTAGAGACAGGCTGGAGGACAGTACTGAGGCACCAGCCCCTGTAGAAACAGGCTGGAGGACAGTACTGAGGCACCAGCCCCTGTAGAGACAGGCTGGAGGACAGTACTGAGGCACCAGCCCCTGTAGAGACAGGCTGGAGGACAGTACTGAGGCACCAGCCCCTGTAGAGACAGGCTGGAGGACAGTACTGAGGCACCAGCCCCTGTAGAGACAGGCTGGAGGACAGTACTGAGGCACCAGCCCCTGTAGAGACAGGCTGGAGGACAGTACTGAGGCACCAGCCCCTGTAGAAACAGGCTGGAGGACAGTACTGAGGCACCAGCCCCTGTAGAGACAGGCTGGAGGACAGTACTGAGGCACCAGCCCCTGTAGAAACAGGCTGGAGGACAGTACTGAGGCACCAGCCCCTGTAGAGACAGGCTGGAGGACAGTACTGAGGCACCAGCCCCTGTAGAAACAGGCTGGAGGACAGTACTGAGGCACCAGCCCCTGTAGAGACAGGCTGGAGGACAGTACTGAGGCACCAGCCCCTGTAGAAACAGGCTGGAGGACAGTACTGAGGCACCAGCCCCTGTAGAGACAGGCTGGAGGACAGTACTGAGGCACCAGCCCCTGTAGAGACAGGCTGGAGGACAGTACTGAGGCACCAGCCCCTGTAGAAACAGGCTGGAGGACAGTACTGAGGCACCAGCCCCTGTAGAAACAGGCTGGAGGACAGTACTGAGGCACCAGCCCCTGTAGAGACAGGCTGGAGGACAGTACTGAGGCACCAGCCCCTGTAGAAACAGGCTGGAGGACAGTACTGAGGCACCAGCCCCTGTAGAAACAGGCTGGAGGACAGTACTGAGGCACCAGCCCCTGTAGAGACAGGCTGGAGGACAGTTCTGAGGCACCAGCGCCACCTGTCCTGGCTGGGGAGTATTCCAGCCCCATACTGGGCCACAGCCACAGGTTACAGCACTACCGTGCTCCTCCTCTGCCCTCACAGGTACTCATTTTAGGCCAAAGAAAAAAATAATTGCGATGACAGTAACCCAACCGACCCTACTTTATTCTGCCATCCCTAAACTTTCAATCTTTGGGGTGGGGATGGGGATGGGGGTGGGGGTGGGGGTGGGGGTGGGGGTGCGGGGATCAATGCTGTCCCACCTTCCCTGCCTTATGAGCACTCAGAGAATCAACAAAGTTTAAAAAATCCTTTTTATTCAGTAATAGATAAATTGTTATTTATGTTCATTCAATCTGGCCTCTTCAATTCATTCTTTTTTAAAGTTATTTAAAATTAAACAATTTTTATTTTGGCCAAACTACTGACCACATTTTTTCTGGCTATATAAAAGTATGTTACTGTAAGCACAACATTTTCTCTTGTGGCCTTATTCCTGGGTGAGGAGAGGCAATGCAGTTTGCAACTTGGGAAATACAATGAGACAGAAGAGATGTGTAGTGTGTAGACAGGGGAGAGTGGGAAATACAATGCTACTGAGACAGAAGAGATGTGTAGAGTGGAGACAGGGGAGAGTGGGAAATACAATGCTACTGAGACAGAAGAGATGTGTAGTGTGTAGACAGGGGAGAGTGGGAAATACAATGCTACTGAGACAGAAGAGATGTGTAGTGTGTAGACAGGGGAGAGTGGGAAATACAATGCTACTGAGACAGAAGAGATGTGTAGTGTGGAGACAGGGGAGAGTGGGAAATACAATGCTACTGAGACAGAAGAGATGTGTAGTGTGTAGACAGGGGAGAGTGGGAAATACAATGCTACTGAGACAGAAGAGATGTGTAGTGTGTAGACAGGGGAGAGTGGGAAATACAATGCTACTGAGACAGAAGAGATGTGTAGTGTGTAGACAGGGGAGAGTGGGAAATACAATGCTACTGAGACAGAAGAGATGTGTAGTGTGTAGACAGGGGAGAGTGGGAAATACAATGCTACTGAGACAGAAGAGATGTGTAGTGTGTAGACAGGGGAGAGTGGGAAATACAATGCTACTGAGACAGAAGAGATGTGTAGTGTGTAGACAGGGGAGAGTGGGAAATACAATGCTACTGAGACAGAAGAGATGTGTAGAGTGGAGACAGGGGAGAGTGGGAAATACAATGCTACTGAGACAGAAGAGATGTGTAGTGTGTAGACAGGGGAGAGTGGGAAATACAATGCTACTGAGACAGAAGAGATGTGTAGTGTGTAGACAGGGGAAAGTGGGAAATACAATGCTACTGAGACAGAAGAGATGTGTAGAGTGGAGACAGGGGAGAGTGGGAAATACAATGCTACTGAGACAGAAGAGATGTGTAGTGTGTAGACAGGGGAGAGTGGGAAATACAATGCTACTGAGACAGAAGAGATGTGTAGTGTGTAGACAGGGGAGAGTGGGAAATACAATGCTACTGAGACAGAAGAGATGTGTAGTGTGTAGACAGGGGAGAGTGGGAAATACAATGCTACTGAGACAGAAGAGATGTGTAGTGTGGAGACAGGGGAGAGTGGGAAATACAATGCTACTGAGACAGAAGAGATGTGTAGTGTGGAGACAGGGGAGAGTGGGAAATACAATGCTACTGAGACAGAAGAGATATGTAGTGTGTAGACAGGGGAGAGTGGGAAATACAATGCTACTGAGACAGAAGAGATGTGTAGTGTGGAGACAGGGGAGAGTGGGAAATACAATGCTACTGAGACAGAAGAGATGTGTAGTGTGTAGACAGGGGAGAGTGGGAAATACAATGCTACTGAGACAGAAGAGATGTGTAGTGTGTAGACAGGGGAGAGTGGGAAATACAATGCTACTGAGACAGAAGAGATGTGTAGTGTGGAGACAGGGGAGAGTGGGAAATACAATGCTACTGAGACAGAAGAGATGTGTAGTGTGTAGACAGGGGAGAGTGGGAAATACAATGCTACTGAGACAGAAGAGATGTGTAGTGTGTAGACAGGGGAGAGTGTGTTGAGAATAGAGATTTGGTAGACTGGATAGAGACCAGTTTGGGTAGAGTAAGGAGAGTGGGTACCAGTGCAATGCTACTCACTGAGGGACAGAGGGGTGGTGATGGAGGAGGCGTTGCTATGGTCACTGGAGACAGAGGAGGGGGAGGGGGGAGGCATCTCGATCTTCACCTCCGGCACCTTCACCTCCGGCTTGGGTGGAGGCTCTGGTTTTGTCTGCTCACTGCAAAGAAGACAAATTTTAAAAATGACTGAAGGCGAACGAAGAGGGCATGGTAGAGGTCAAAGAACACACAAACAGTTGGAAAGTTGAGCAATGTTTAATTAACCACTGCTTCTGGTCATCTTTTTGCTAAAACTTGTTGTTCTCTCCATGTCCATGCTCTCATTATGGCATGGGAACCTTGCTTACTCATGTTCACACTCCATATGCAGACCTGCCAACCCACCATCATGCCAAAGAGTAGCATCCAGAGCTATTTGGAGTAGCAATGAAGGAATAGGCGTAGCGGGGGTGGGGGGTGGGGAGAGATAAAGCTGTGAGGTTGGCGTGACAAGCTGACCCGGTGGCGTGAAAGCGGGGGGGGGGGGGGGGGGGGAGATAAGGCTGTGAAGGCGGCGCGATAAGCTGCACTGGCGGCGTGAAAGCGGGGGGGGGGGGGGGGGGGGAGATTCTCCATCGCGGTCAAAAGTTCAAGCACGCGGGAAAAGCGTAGTTTTTATGGACAAGCGTAGCAGTGTAGCAAGCATGTCGAAAGCGTAGCATGCTACGCCTAAAGCGTACATTTGGCAGGTCTGCATATGTAATAGACAACACACAGCCAGAGTTGCATGCTGTCCCCCTCATCAGCTGGAGCCCCTGGCTGCTGGGCTTTCAGGGCCTGCTCCAGTAGCTCAGCCAGGGCCTGCTCCAGTAGCTCAGCCAGGGGCCTGCTCCAGTAGCTCAGCCAGGGGCCTGCTCCAGTAGCTCAGCCAGGGGCCTGCTCCAGTAGATCAGCCAGGGGCCTGCTCCAGTAGCTCAGCCAGGGGCCTGCTCCAGTAGCTCAGCCAGGGGCCTGCTCCAGTAGCTCAGCCAGGGGCCTGCTCCAGTAGCTCAGCCAGGGGCCTGCTCCAGTAGCTCAGCCAGGGGCCTGCTCCAGTAGCTCAACCAGGGGCCTGCTCCAGTAGCTCAGCCAGGGGCCTGCTCCAGTAGCTCAGTAACTCAGCCAGGGGCCTGCTCCAGTAGCTCAACCAGGGGCCTGCTCCAGTAGCTCAGCCAGGGCCTGCTCCAGTAGCTCAGCCAGGGCCTGCTCCAGTAGTTCAGCCGGGAGCAGCCCCTGGGTCATCCTGACCCGTCCCTGGCCTTCCAGTTCCACAAGGAGGTGGACTCGACCAGTCTCTGTAGCTCATAACTCATGAGACCCCACACAGGAATAGGTTAGGGTGACAGACACTGCTACAAAGCTTTTACATTCAGCTCTCCTTGTCTGTATCTCTAAACAGTCCAACCATCTCTCATTCAGTTTGCCCTGCATGCTTTTCCACAACCAGACAGGTGCCCACCAATAAACCACATCCTAGAATCACCTGGCCTCTTTTATAATTAAAGGTTTTAGTGGTCAACCTTGAAAAACCTTAATGGTCCATTCCATCACCACATGTGTCACTTTAAATATATACACCAACACCTTAAAATCCTCAAAATGAGCCTCAGCGTCAGACAAGGGTAATTTGGGGGGGGGGGGGGGGAAAGGAGCAAGGGAGGGAGGGAGGGATGGGAGGAGAGAGAGAGAGAGAGAGAGAGAGAGAGAGAGAGAGAGAGAGAGAGAGAGAGAGAGAGAGAGGATACACAACACACACATAACATACACCACACACACAAACACATACAAAATGCAACAATGGCAGAAATCTAAAGATGGGGGGAGAGGGGGGGGGGGGGGGGGTAGGAGGAGGAGACAGGGAGGAAAGGAGAGAGGGAGGGGGAGAGGGAGGGGGAGAGGGAGGGAGGGGGAGAGGGAGGGAGGGGGAGAGGGAGGGAGGGGGAGAGGGAGGGAGGGGGAGAGGGAGGGAGGGAGGGAGGGGGAGAGGGAGGGAGGGAGGGAGGGAGGAGGAGAGGGAGTGAGAGAGAGAGAGAGAGGGGGGGGGGGGGGGGGGGGGGGGGGGGCCAGGCACAGATGTATGAAAAGAAAAACCCCACATGGACAGTTGCACATATAACAGGCAGACAGACAGGCAGCCAGTCAGCCAGCCAGAGAAAACCAGGCAGGCAGGCAGGCAGGCAGGCAGGCAGGCAGACAGGCAGATAAGCAGACAGGCAGGCAGGCAGGCAGGCTAGGCAGGCAGGCTAGGCAGGCAGGCAGGCTAGGCAGGCAGGCAGGCAGACAGACAGACAAGCAGGCAGACAGGCAGTCAGGCAGACAGACAAGCAGGCAGGCAGGCAGGCAGGTAGGCAGGCTAGGCAGGCTAGGCAGGCAGGCAGGCAGGCAGGCAGGCTAGGCAGGCAGGCAGGCAGGCAGGCAGGCAGACAGACAGGCAGGCAGGCAGGCAGGCAGCCAGGCAGACAGACAGGCTAGGCAG
>JAWQFJ010000036.1:52500-62110 GCA_034096865.1 Theodoxus fluviatilis
CTAAGGAGAGCTCTCAATTTCCCTTGGTATTACCTCTTATAGATCAGCTAAGGAGAGCTCTCAATTTCCCTTGGTATTACCTCTTATAGATCAGCTAAGGAGAGCTCTCAATTTCCCTTGGTATTACCTCTTATAGATCAGGTAAGGAGAGCTCTCAATTTCCCTTGCTATTACCTCTTATAGATCAGGTAAGGAGAGCTCTCAATTTCCCTTGGTATTACCTCTTATAGATCAGGTAAGGAGAGCTCTCAATTTCCCTTGCTATTACCTCTTATAGATCAGGTAAGGAGAGCTCTCAATTTCCCTTGGTATTACCTCTTATGGATCAGGTAAGGAGAGCTCTCAATTCCCCTTGCTATTACCTCTTATGGATCAGGTAAGGGGAGCTCTCAATTTCCCTTGATATTACCTCTTATAGATCAGGTAAGGAGAGCTCTCAATTTCCCTTGGTATCACCTCTTATAGATCAGGTAAGGAGAGCTCTCAATTTCCCTTGGTATCACCTCTTATGGATCAGGTAAGGAGAGCTCTCAATTTCCCTTGATATTACCTCTTATAGATCAGGTAAGGAGAGCTCTCAATTTCCCTTGGTATCACCTCTTATGGATCAGGTAAGGAGAGCTCTCAATTTCCCTTGATATTACCTCTTATAGATCAGGTAAGGAGAGCTCTCAATTTCCCTTGGTATCACCTCTTATGGATCAGGTAAGGAGAGCTCTCAATTTCCCTTGGTATTACCTCTTATAGATCAGGTAAGGAGAGCTCTCAATTTCCCTTGATATTACCTCTTATAGATCAGGTAAGGAGAGCTCTCAATTTCCCTTGGTATCACCTCTTATGGATCAGGTAAGGAGAGCTCTCAATTTCCCTTGATATTACCTCTTATGGATCAGCTAAGGAGAGCTCTCAATTTCCCTTGGTATTACCTCTTATAGATCAGGTAAGGAGAGCTCTCAATTTCCCTTGGTATTACCTCTTATAGATCAGGTAAGGAGAGCTCTCAATTTCCCTTGCTATCACCTCTTATGGATCAGCTAAGGAGAGCTCTCAATTTCCCTTGGTATTACCTCTTATAGATCACATAAGGAGAGCTCTCAATTTCCCTTGCTATCACCTCTTATAGATCAGGTAAGGAGAGCTCTCAATTTCCCTTGGTATTACCTCTTATAGATCAGGTAAGGAGAGCTCTCAATTTCCCTTGCTATTACCTCTTATGGATCAGCTAAGGAGAGCTCTCAATTTCCCTTGGTATTACCTCTTATAGATCAGGTAAGGAGAGCTCTCAATTTCCCTTGGTATTACCTCTTATGGATCAGGTAAGGAGAGCTCTCAATTTCCCTTGGTATTACCTCTTATAGATCAGGTAAGGAGAGCTCTCAATTTCCCTTGGTATTACCTCTTATAGATCAGGTAAGGAGAGCTCTCAATTTCCCTTGGTATTACCTCTTATAGATCAGGTAAGGAGAGCTCTCAATTTCCCTTGGTATTACCTCTTATAGATCAGGTAAGGAGAGCTCTCAATTTCCCTTGGTATTACCTCTTATAGATCAGGTAAGGAGAGCTCTCAATTTCCCTTGGTATTACCTCTTATAGATCAGCTAAGGAGAGCTCTCAATTTCCCTTGGTATTACCTCTTATAGATCAGCTAAGGAGAGCTCTCAATGTCCCTTGGTATTACCTCTTATGGATCAGGTAAGGAGAGCTCTCAAATTCCCTTGCTATTACCTCTTATAGATCACCTAAGGAGAGCTCTCAATTTCCCTTGGTATTACCTCTTATAGATCAGCTAAGGAGAGCTCTCAATTTCCCTTGGTATTACCTCTTATAGATCAGGTAAGGAGAGCTCTCAATTTCCCTTGGTATTACCTCTTATAGATCAGGTAAGGAGAGCTCTCAATTTCCCTTGCTATCACCTCTTATAGATCAGGTAAGGAGAGCTCTCAATTTCCCTTGGTATTACCTCTTATAGATCAGGTAAGGAGAGCTCTCAATTTCCCTTGCTATTACCTCTTATGGATCAGGTAAGGAGAGCTCTCAATTTCCCTTGCTATTACCTCTTATAGATCAGGTAAGGAGAGCTCTCAATTTCCCTTGGTATTACCTCTTATGGATCAGGTAAGGAGAGCTCTCAATTTCCCTTGGTATTACCTCTTATAGATCAGGTAAGGAGAGCTCTCAATTTCCCTTGTTATTACCTCTTATGGATCAGGTAAGGAGAGCTCTCAATTTCCCTTGGTATTACCTCTTATGGATCAGGTAAGGAGAGCTCTCAATTTCCCTTGGTATTACCTCTTATGGATCAGGTAAGGAGAGCTCTCAATTTCCCTTGGTATTACCTCTTATGGATCAGGTAAGGAGAGCTCTCAATTTCCCTTGCTATTACCTCTTATAGATCAGGTAAGGAGAGCTCTCAATTTCCCTTGGTATTACCTCTTATGGATCAGGTAAGGAGAGCTCTCAATTTCCCTTGGTATTACCTCTTATAGATCAGGTAAGGAGAGCTCTCAATTTCCCTTGGTATTACCTCTTATGGATCAGGTAAGGAGAGCTCTCAATTTCCCTTGGTATTACCTCTTATAGATCAGGTAAGGAGAGCTCTCAATTTCCCTTGTTATTACCTCTTATGGATCAGGTAAGGAGAGCTCTCAATTTCCCTTGGTATTACCTCTTATGGATCAGGTAAGGAGAGCTCTCAATTTCCCTTGGTATTACCTCTTATGGATCAGGTAAGGAGAGCTCTCAATTTCCCTTGTTATTACCTCTTATAGATCAGGTAAGGAGAGCTCTCAATTTCCCTTGTTATTATCTCTTATGGATCAGGTAAGGAGAGCTCTCAATTTCCCTTGGTATTACCTCTTATAGATCAGGTAAGGAGAGCTCTCAATTTCCCTTGGTATTACCTCTTATGGATCAGCTAAGGAGAGCTCTCAATTTCCCTTGCTATTACCTCTTATAGATCAGGTAAGGAGAGCTCTCAATTTCCCTTGGTATTACCTCTTATGGATCAGGTAAGGAGAGCTCTCAATTTCCCTTGGTATTACCTCTAATAGATCAGGTAAGGAGAGCTCTCAATTTCCCTTGGTATTACCTCTTATGGATCAGGTAAGGAGAGCTCTCAATTTCCCTTGGTATTACCTCTTATGGATCAGGTAAGGAGAGCTCTCAATTTCCCTTGGTATTACCTCTTATAGATCAGGTAAGGAGAGCTCTCAATTTCCCTTGATATTACCTCTTATAGATCAGGTAAGGAGAGCTCTCAATTTCCCTTGGTATCACCTCTTATAGATCAGGTAAGGAGAGCTCTCAATTTCCCTTGGTATCAGCTCTTATGGATCAGGTAAGGAGAGCTCTCAATTTCCCTTGATATTACCTCTTATGGATCAGGTAAGGAGAGCTCTCAATTTCCCTTGGTATCACCTCTTATGGATCAGGTAAGGAGAACTCTCAATTTCCCTTGATATTACCTCTTATAGATCAGGTAAGGAGAGCTCTCAATTTCCCTTGGTATCACCTCTTATGGATCAGGTAAGGAGAGCTCTCAATTTCCCTTGGTATTACCTCTTATAGATCAGGTAAGGAGAGCTCTCAATTTCCCTTGATATTACCTCTTATAGATCAGGTAAGGAGAGCTCTCAATTTCCCTTGGTATCACCTCTTATGGATCAGGTAAGGAGAGCTCTCAATTTCCCTTGATATTACCTCTTATGGATCAGCTAAGGAGAGCTCTCAATTTCCCTTGGTATTACCTCTTATAGATCAGGTAAGGAGAGCTCTCAATTTCCCTTGGTATTACCTCTTATAGATCAGGTAAGGAGAGCTCTCAATTTCCCTTGCTATCACCTCTTATGGATCAGCTAAGGAGAGCTCTCAATTTCCCTTGGTATTACCTCTTATAGATCACATAAGGAGAGCTCTCAATTTCCCTTGCTATCACCTCTTATAGATCAGGTAAGGAGAGCTCTCAATTTCCCTTGGTATTACCTCTTATAGATCAGGTAAGGAGAGCTCTCAATTTCCCTTGGTATTACCTCTTATGGATCAGGTAAGGAGAGCTCTCAATTTCCCTTGGTATTACCTCTTATAGATCAGGTAAGGAGAGCTCTCAATTTCCCTTGGTATTACCTCTTATAGATCAGCTAAGGAGAGCTCTCAATTTCCCTTGCTATCACCTCTTATAGATCAGCTAAGGAGAGCTCTCAATTTCCCTTGGTATTACCTCTTAAAGATCAGCTAAGGAGAGCTCTCAATTTCCCTTGGTATTACCTCTTATAGATCAGGTAAGGAGAGCTCTCAATTTCCCTTGGTATTACCTCTTATAGATCAGGTAAGGAGAGCTCTCAATTTCCCTTGCTATCACCTCTTATAGATCAGGTAAGGAGAGCTCTCAATTTCCCTTGGTATTACCTCTTATAGATCAGGTAAGGAGAGCTCTCAATTTCCCTTGCTATTACCTCTTATAGATCAGGTAAGGAGAGCTCTCAATTTCCCTTGGTATTACCTCTTATGGATCAGGTAAGGAGAGCTCTCAATTTCCCTTGGTATTACCTCTTATAGATCAGGTAAGGAGAGCTCTCAATTTCCCTTGGTATTACCTCTTATAGATCAGGTAAGGAGAGCTCTCAATTTCCCTTGGTATTACCTCTTATAGATCAGGTAAGGAGAGCTCTCAATTTCCCTTGGTATTACCTCTTATAGATCAGGTAAGGAGAGCTCTCAATTTCCCTTGGTATTACCTCTTATAGATCAGGTAAGGAGAGCTCTCAATTTCCCTTGGTATTACCTCTTATAGATCAGGTAAGGAGAGCTCTCAATTTCCCTTGCTATTACCTCTTATGGATCAGGTAAGGAGAGCTCTCAATTTCCCTTGGTATTACCTCTTATAGATCAGGTAAGGAGAGCTCTCAATTTCCCTTGGTATTACCTCTTATAGATCAGGTAAGGAGAGCTCTCAATTTCCCTTGGTATTACCTCTTATGGATCAGGTAAGGAGAGCTCTCAATTTCCCTTGGTATTACCTCTTATAGATCAGGTAAGGAGAGCTCTCAATTTCCCTTGGTATTACCTCTTATGGATCAGGTAAGGAGAGCTCTCAATTTCCCTTGGTATTACCTCTTATGGATCAGGTAAGGAGAGCTCTCAATTTCCCTTGGTATTACCTCTTATAGATCAGGTAAGGAGAGCTCTCAATTTCCCTTGGTATTACCTCTTATGGATCAGGTAAGGAGAGCTCTCAATTTCCCTTGGTATTACCTCTTATAGATCAGGTAAGGAGAGCTCTCAATTTCCCTTGGTATTACCTCTTATAGATCAGGCTAAGGAGAGCTCTCAATTTCCCTTGGTATTACCTCTTATAGATCAGGTAAGGAGAGCTCTCAATTTCCCTTGGTATTACCTCTTATAGATCAGGTAAGGAGAGCTCTCAATTTCCCTTGGTATTACCTCTTATAGATCAGGTAAGGAGAGCTCTCAATTTCCCTTGGTATTACCTCTTATGGATCAGGTAAGGAGAGCTCTCAATTTCCCTTGGTATTACCTCTTATAGATCAGGTAAGGAGAGCTCTCAATTTCCCTTGGTATTACCTCTTATAGATCAGGTAAGGAGAGCTCTCAATTTCCCTTGGTATTACCTCTTATAGATCAGGTAAGGAGAGCTCTCAATTTCCCTTGGTATTACCTCTTATAGATCAGGTAAGGAGAGCTCTCAATTTCCCTTGGTATTACCTCTTATAGATCAGGTAAGGAGAGCTCTCAATTTCCCTTGGTATTACCTCTTATAGATCAGGTAAGGAGAGCTCTCAATTTCCCTTGGTATTACCTCTTATAGATCAGGTAAGGAGAGCTCTCAATTTCCCTTGGTATTACCTCTTATAGATCAGCTAAGGAGAGCTCTCAATTTCCCTTGGTATTACCTCTTATGGATCAGGTAAGGAGAGCTCTCAATTTCCCTTGGTATTACCTCTTATAGATCAGGTAAGGAGAGCTCTCAATTTCCCTTGGTATTACCTCTTATAGATCAGGTAAGGAGAGCTCTCAATTTCCCTTGGTATTACCTCTTATAGATCAGGTAAGGAGAGCTCTCAATTTCCCTTGCTATTACCTCTTATAGATCAGGTAAGGAGAGCTCTCAATTTCCCTTGGTATTACCTCTTATAGATCAGGTAAGGAGAGCTCTCAATTTCCCTTGGTATTACCTCTTATAGATCAGGTAAGGAGAGCTCTCAATTTCCCTTGGTATTACCTCTTATAGATCAGGTAAGGAGAGCTCTCAATTTCCCTTGGTATTACCTCTTATAGATCAGGTAAGGAGAGCTCTCAATTTCCCTTGGTATTACCTCTTATAGATCAGGTAAGGAGAGCTCTCAATTTCCCTTGGTATTACCTCTTATAGATCAGGTAAGGAGAGCTCTCAATTTCCCTTGGTATTACCTCTTATAGATCAGGTAAGGAGAGCTCTCAATTTCCCTTGGTATTACCTCTAATAGATCAGGTAAGGAGAGCTCTCAATTTCCCTTGGTATTACCTCTTATAGATCAGGTAAGGAGAGCTCTCAATTTCCCTTGGTATTACCTCTTATAGATCAGGTAAGGAGAGCTCTCAATTTCCCTTGGTATTACCTCTTATAGATCAGGTAAGGAGAGCTCTCAATTTCCCTTGGTATTACCTCTTATAGATCAGGTAAGGAGAGCTCTCAATTTCCCTTGCTATTACCTCTTATGGATCAGGTAAGGAGAGCTCTCAATTTCCCTTGGTGTTACCTCTTATGGATCAGGTAAGGAGAGCTCTCAATTTCCCTTTGTATTACCTCTTATAGATCAGGCAAGGAGAGCTCTCAATTTCCCTTGGTATTACCTCTTATAGATCAGGTAAGGAGAGCTCTCAATTTCCCTTGGTATTACCTCTTATAGATCAGGTAAGGAGAGCTCTCAATTTCCCTTGGTGTTACCTCTTATAGATCAGGTAAGGAGAGCTCTCAATTTCCCTTGGTATTACCTCTTATAGATCAGGTAAGGAGAGCTCTCAATTTCCCTTGGTATTACCTCTTATAGATCAGGTAAGGAGAGCTCTCAATTTCCCTTGCTATTACCTCTTATGGATCAGCTAAGGAGAGCTCTCAATTTCCCTTGCTATTACCTCTTATAGATCAGGTAAGGAGAGCTCTCAATTTCCCTTGCTATTACCTCTTATGGATCAGGTAAGGAGAGCTCTCAATTTCCCTTGCTATTACCTCTTATAGATCAGGTAAGGAGAGCTCTCAATTTCCCTTGGTATCACCTCTTATAGATCAGCTAAGGAGAGCTCTCAATTTCCCTTGGTATTACCTCTTATGGATCAGGTAAGGAGAGCTCTCAATTTCCCTTGGTATCACCTCTTATAGATCAGGTAAGGAGAGCTCTCAATTTCCCTTGGTATTACCTCTTATAGATCAGCTAAGGAGAGCTCTCAATTTCCCTTGGTATTACCTCTTATAGATCAGGTAAGGAGAGCTCTCAATTTCCCTTGCTATTACCTCTTATGGATCAGGTAAGGAGAGCTCTCAATTTCCCTTGGTATCACCTCTTATAGATCAGGTAAGGAGAGCTCTCAATTTCCCTTGCTATTACCTCTTATGGATCAGGTAAGGAGAGCTCTCAATTTCCCTTGGTATTACCTCTTATGGATCAGGTAAGGAGAGCTCTCAATTTCCCTTGCTATTACCTCTTATAGATCAGCTAAGGAGAGCTCTCAATTTCCCTTGGTATTACCTCTTATGGATCACATAAGGAGAGCTCTCAATTTCCCTTGGTATTACCTCTTATAGATCAGGTAAGGAGAGCTCTCAATTTCCCTTGGTATTACCTCTTATAGATCAGCTAAGGAGAGCTCTCAATTTCCCTTGCTATTACCTCTTATAGATCAGGTAAGGAGAGCTCTCAATTTCCCTTGGTATTACCTCTTATAGATCAGGTAAGGAGAGCTCTCAATTTCCCTTGGTATTACCTCTTATGGATCAGGTAAGGAGAGCTCTCAATTTCCCTTGCTATTACCTCTTATAGATCAGGTAAGGAGAGCTCTCAATTTCCCTTGTTATTACCTCTTATGGATCAGGTAAGGAGAGCTCTCAATTTCCCTTGGTGTTACCTCTTATAGATCAGCTAAGGAGAGCTCTCAATTTCCCTTGGTATTACCTCTTATGGATCAGGTAAGGAGAGCTCTCAATTTCCCTTGGTGTTACCTCTTATAGATCAGGTAAGGAGAGCTCTCAATTTCCCTTGGTATTACCTCTTATAGATCAGGAAAGGAGAGCTCTCAATTTCCCTTGGTATTACCTCTTATGGATCAGGTAAGGAGAGCTCTCAATTTCCCTTGCTATTACCTCTTATAGATCAGCTAAGGAGAGCTCTCAATTTCCCTTGGTATTACCTCTTATGGATCACATAAGGAGAGCTCTCAATTTCCCTTGGTATTACCTCTTATAGATCAGGTAAGGAGAGCTCTCAATTTCCCTTGGTATTACCTCTTATAGATCAGGTAAGGAGAGCTCTCAATTTCCCTTGGTATTACCTCTTATAGATCAGCTAAGGAGAGCTCTCAATTTCCCTTGCTATTACCTCTTATAGATCAGGTAAGGAGAGCTCTCAATTTCCCTTGTTATTACCTCTTATGGATCAGGTAAGGAGAGCTCTCAATTTCCCTTGGTGTTACCTCTTATAGATCAGCTAAGGAGAGCTCTCAATTTCCCTTGGTATTACCTCTTATGGATCAGGTAAGGAGAGCTCTCAATTTCCCTTGGTGTTACCTCTTATAGATCAGGTAAGGAGAGCTCTCAATTTCCCTTGGTATTACCTCTTATAGATCAGGAAAGGAGAGCTCTCAATTTCCCTTGGTATTACCTCTTATAGATCAGGTAAGGAGAGCTCTCAATTTCCCTTGGTGTTACCTCTAATAGATCAGGTAAGGAGAGCTATCAATTTCCCTTGGTGTTACCTCTAATAGATCAGCTAAGGAGAGCTCTCAATTTCCCTTGGTATTACCTCTTATGGATCAGGTAAGGAGAGCTCTCAATTTCCCTTGGTATTACCTCTTATGGATCAGGTAAGGAGAGCTCTCAATTTCCCTTGTTATTACCTCTTATAGATCAGCTAAGGAGAGCTCTCAATTTCCCTTGGTATTACCTCTTATAGATCAGCTAAGGAGAGCTCTCAATTTCCCTTGGTATTACCTCTTATGGATCAGGTAAGGAGAGCTCTCAATTTCCCTTGCTATTACCTCTTATAGATCAGGTAAGGAGAGCTCTCAATTTCCCTTGGTATTACCTCTTATAGATCAGGTAAGGAGAGCTCTCAATTTCCCTTGGTATTACCTCTTATGGATCAGGTAAGGAGAGCTCTCAATTTCCCTTGGTATTACCTCTTATGGATCAGGTAAGGAGAGCTCTCAATTTCCCTTGGTATTACCTCTTATGGATCAGGTAAGGAGAGCTCTCAATTTCCCTTGGTATTACCTCTTATAGATCAGGTAAGGAGAGCTCTCAATTTCCCTTGGTATTACCTCTTATGGATCAGGTAAGGAGAGCTCTCAATTTCCCTTGGTATTACCTCTTATGGATCAGGTAAGGAGAGCTCTCAATTTC
>JAWQFJ010000036.1:64620-87390 GCA_034096865.1 Theodoxus fluviatilis
AGAGCCCAAGCTCTTTGCACCGCCCTATTCCCCGACCACACAGAGCCCAAGCTCATCGCCCCGCTCCCCGACAGCAACCTCGCAGCCTGTTCGACACCAAGTGAACGGGAGACACTAACCGTCCAAACCCCGCTGCATTTATTGCAAAACCCCGCCACTCCGCCTCAAAGAACTCGTGCTGCACGCAAAAACACAGGTTTAACCAACATAATCAAAACTATCACTCAGAACGTGCATCACGCTCAGCGCCCCGACCGCCGCGTTCGTGACAGATGGATGGATGGATGGATGGATGGATGGATGGATGGATGGATGGATGAAGAAGCCATCTGAAGAAGCCATCTGAGGAAGCCTGGCTTAGATTGTAATGTTCTGAAAAATTATCGACCAGTGTCAAATCTCCCTTTTATTTCAAAGATCCTTGAGAAGGTTGTGCTAGCTCAGTTGCAGACACACCTGTCTGAAAATGATCTGAGGGACGCACGCCAGTCTGCGTACAAGAAGGGGCACAGCACTGAGACCGCCGCGCTGAGTGTCCTCGATGGTCTGCTTGTAAGCGCAGATGAGAAACGTCTGTCGTTGGTGGCGTTATTGGACCTCAGTACCGCGTTTGACACGCTGGACCACTCCATACTCCTCAAACGACTGGAGCTGTCGTTTGGAGTTCACGGTACTGTCCTGGACTGGTTTGCGTCCTACGTTCGTGATCGGTCACAGTCTGTCATTGTTGATGGCGTTTTGTCAGCCCCATCTCCATTGATTATTCGTGTCCCGCAAGGCTCAGTCTTAGGACCAGTTTTGTTCACTCTGTACTCGCAACCCCTTTCAGATGTGATAGCTAAGCATGAGTGTGATTTTCAGAAATATGCAGACGACACAGAGTTGTCGAAGAGCTCAGCAGTCGAGGAATTTCCTTATGTACAGTCAGATATCAAGACATGCGTTGATGTACTCGCATGGATGAACAGCAACAAACTCAAGCTCAATACAGATAAAACTGAAGTTATGCCTGTTGGGGCACGATCAAGTCTCGGGCTTATTGAGAGTGATTTCACTGTCATTGGGGGTAGCTCTATTCCATTCCAGAGCTCGGTTAAGTACCTCGGTGTTCAGATTGACCAGACATTGTCGATGCATACACAGATCAGCAGTACTTGCAGTGCCTGTTTTCTTGAACTACGTCGCATTGCATCCATTCGCCAATATCTTTCTGACACTGCGTGTGTTAGACTGGTCACTGCCAGGGTCACTTCAAGGCTGGATTATTGAAGACAGGGGAAAACAGGGGAAGACAGGGGAAGACAGGGGAAGACAGAGGAAGACAGAGGAAAACAGGGGAAGACAGAGGAAGACAGGAAACAAGAAGGGCAAAGCCCATACGACTCACATGCTTGACCTTGACCATTACATGACCTTGACCTTCAGGTGACCTTCAAGGTCAAGGCCAAACAACTAAACCTAGCAATGACATCATACGCTAAGAACTGCTTTACATATTTTTCCTACAAAAATACATGTGACCTTGACCCAGGTCAAGGTCATACAAGGTCATGCAACACAAAGCTGTTAATTCAAGACATAGGAAGCACAATGGTGCTTATTGGCACTTTCTACCGTGATATATGGTCCCTTTTAGTGGTTCACTACCCCATTTTGGTCACATTTCATAAGGGTCAAAGTGACCTCGACCTTGATGATATGTGACCAAATGTGTCTCATGGTGGAAAGTATAACATGTGCCCCACGTCATTATTAGGTTTGAAACAGTTATCTTCCATAGTTCAGGGTCAAGGACACTTCAAAATATGTATACAATCCAACTTTGAAGACCTCCTGTGACCTTGACCTTGAAGTAAGGTCAATCAAACTGGTATCAAAAGATAGGGCTTACTTTGCCCTATATACCATATATAGATGAGGTATCCAATCTCAAAAACTTCAGAGAAATTTGAGAAAATGTGAAAAATGGGTGTTTTTTAGACAACATTTATGGCCCCTGCAACCTTGACCTTGAAACAAGGTCACGTCACTATGTATGTTTTTTGAGGCCTTGTCATCATACACCATCATGCCACATTTGGTATTGATAGACTTAATAGTCTCCAAGAAAAATCCAACGTTAAAGTTTTCGGACGCCCGGACGGACGAAACGGGTGAGTACATAGACTCACTTTTGCTTCACATGTGAGTCAAAAATAAGAGAAGAGCGAAACGATCACTCATGCACTGAGTTTTGATGCATGACCGGGACACTCCCCGCAGTATGTTTTGTTTGCTTTGTAAGGTTTGAGCACTAGCTGAAGGTGTAAAAATGGTCAGTTATTAATATAATTGGTGAATTTAGTTGTCATGACTTTGTTTTGTGCTTGCTTTAATGCCATTTTCTTGTCTTACACGTTACATTACGCCGAATGCGGGCAAGTTGATCATGCACTCATCGACTCTATGATCGTGAATTTTCTGTCCTCGCCTTACCAGGGAAACGAAATAGTCATTTCAAGCCAGAACTAAACAGTTATTTGCTGCCACTCATTCGAGCTTTACATGAAACATTATATCACACTAGCTCGATCGTCTGCTGGCGTAGTGGCTACGGTTCGATCGTGTTCGTCTGCTAGGTATGTACGGTGTGGTTTGTTTACTTCTCTTCTGTGGGTTTTGTGCAGATAGTATACGTGACAATAGTCTATTTTGAGTATTTTCAATTAGTTTTTTATCTAATTAAACTTTTTACATGCTTTAATGCCTCCTTTTGCCACGATCTAGCGATAATCACTCCTCAACACAGACCCGAAACATACCCCAACATATAGCACCGGAAGTTGTGTAACCTACGATCATGGCTGCGCTGCTAATTACCATATGACCCCTGGTGAACTCTTCCCCAGCCATAGGGGTGGTGGTGGTGCTGCTGGTGGTATGGATAGATGGATAGTGGTTTATGGCCTTTCAGCCTTTGTAGGATATGTAAGGTCATTAAGCATGAAAATCACTAGAACACTTTAAAGTAAACATAATCCAGTCAGGGTGTTATTCGCCTCATATGAATCGCTTAGGGAGATGCGGTGGGTCCATTCTTACCCCGACCCCACAGGGGGACTGCTGGTGGTAGTAATACTTGCAATGGTGGCAGAAATGACTGAATCAGTGAAAGTGGAGGTGGTAACAGTTAATTAACTCTTAACATCCTGTACCGCTCCTAACCGCTCGTTAGTCTAAATCCTAATCATGCGAAAAGTAAGCCAAGAAAAATATCAAAAACACTTTGTACTTGATCTTAGAATGACCAACATTTACTTTTGACTCAAGTATGAATTTTTTTAACAAATCAACCGTGTTATGTTTCATTTTCTTTAAAACCTAATAGGACTGGGGCTTGTAGTTGTGAAATTCCTTATAGGACGTTAAGAGTGAAGCGTGAGGCAGTTTGAGAGCCAGACATGGCTGGTGTGCTGTATCTGGAGCTCTAGTCTGGCAGGAGTGGCAGTGATGGTGCAAGCCACGAAAGTAGTACAAGTGGACATGGTAGCAGTGGCAGTGATAATGGAGACAGGGGTGATGGCAATGGGAGTGTTGTTTGTCACTCTGGAAGTGAGGGGTGGTTGATGTGACAGAGAGGTGATGATGGTGATGCTTGCAATGGTGGAAGCAAGAGAGGTTGTGGAATTGAAGGTAGAAACAGGAGTTATGTCAGGGAAGACTGTGGTGGTGATGGGAGTTGGCAATGGTAGAGTTGCTTGTCACCTTGGCAGTGACAGGGATGGTGGCAGTGACAGAGATGGTGGCAGTTGCTAGTCACCTTGGCAGTGACAGGGATGGTGGCAGTGGCAGTGAGCTAATGATGGTGATAGTTGCTAGTCACCTTGGCAGTGACAGGGATGGTGGCAGTGGCAGTGAGCTAATGATGGTGATAGTTGCTAGTCACCTTGGCAGTGACAGGGATGGTGGCAGTGACAGTGAGCTAATGATGGTGATAGTTGCTAGTCACCTTGGCAGTGACAGGGATGGTGGCAGTGACAGAGATGATGGTAGTGGCAGTGAGCTGATGATGGTGATAGTTGCTAGTCACCTTGGCAGTGACAGAGATGATGATAGTGGCAGTGAGCTGATGATGGTGATAGTTGCTAGTCACCTTGGCAGTGACAGGGATGGTGGCAGTGACAGAGATGATGGTAGTGGCAGTGAGCTGATGATGGTGATAGTTGCTTGTCACCTTGGCAGTGACAGGGATGGTGGCAGTGACAGAGATGATGGTAGTGGCAGTGAGCTGATGATGGTGATAGTTGCTAGTCACCTTGGCAGTGACAGAGATGGTGGCAGTGGCAGAGATGATGGTAGTGGCAGTGAGCTGATGATGGTGATAGTAGCAAAGGTTGTTGTGATGGAATTGAAGACAAAGAAAGATGAGTGATAATAGTTTTATGGATTATCAACCTTTGTAGGCTATGTAAGGCAACTGATCGCGAACAATCAAAATTACTGGTAAAGTCAAGTCACAAATTCCCTATTTATTCGCCTCTCATTAATTGCATATGGAGACACAGTGGGTCAATTCTTAGCCTCAACCCACAGGGGGGTGGAGATGCTGGACAAAGGCAGTGGAAGTAATGGCAGTAGTGGTGGCACAGTTGACTACAGTGGTGGAGGAAGTAACAGTTGCCTGGTGGAAAAATAGTGAAAGCAATGATGATTACAAAGGTGGTGTTGTTGGTCATAGATAGCACCAGGCATCAGTAGGCTGAAAATGGCATGGTAATGGTGGTGGTGGTGGTATTGTGTGCCGCCCCCCCCCCCCCCCCCCCCCCCCCCCTCTCTCTCTCTCTCAATCCCTACCTTGCCAGACTCTGTGAAGACAGAGGCACGGACAGTGTCCACCGCCAGTCCAAGGATTTTCTCCTGAGGCAGTCCAAGCTGTGCTGCCTTGGGGTGGTGCTGTCCCTGTACAAATAGGAATGCATCCAGTAGTGTGTGTATACACATGTGTGTGTGTGTGTGTGTGTGTGTGTGTGTGTGTGTGTGTGTGTATGCGGGTCTCTCTCTCTCTCTCTCTCTCTCTCTCTCTCTCTCTCTCCCTCCCCCTCCCCCTCCCTCCCCTCCCCCTCCCTCCCCTCCCTCCCCTCCCCCCCCCTCCCCTCCCCTCCCCCTCCCTCCCTCCCTCCCTCCCTCCCTCCCTCCCTCCCTCCCTCCCTCCCTCCCTCCCTCCCTCCCTCCCTCCCTCCCTCCCTCCCTCCCTCCCTCCCTCCCTCTCTCTCTCTCTCTCTCTCTCTCTCTCTCTCTCTCTCTCTCTCTCTCTCTCTCTCTTCTCTCCTCTCCTCTCTCTTACACATACTAATACAATCTCAACACACACACACACACACACACACACACACACACACACACACACACACACACACACACACACACACACACTCAGGAACCAATGCCTACACAATCACACACATGTGCGCGCACGCACACACACACACACACACAATGCCTACACAATCACACACATGTGTGCGCGCGCGCACACACACACACACACACACAATGCCTATCCAATCACACACATGAGAGCGCACACACATAAACACACACACTCTCACACACACACTCATAATATAACAAGAAGGGCAAAGCCCATACGACTCACATGCTTGACCTTGACCTTTATATGACCTTGACCTTCAGGTGACCTTCAAGGTCAAGGTCAAACAACTAAACCTACCAATGACATCATACACAAAGAAATGCTTTACACATTTTTCCTACCAAAATACATGTGACCTTGACCCAAGGTCAAGGTCATCCAAGGTCATGCAACACAAAGCTGTTAATTCAAGACATAGGAAGCACAATGGTGCTTATTGGCACTTTCTACCATGAGATATAGTCACTTTTAGTGGTTCACTACCCCATTTTGGTCACATTTCATAAGGGTCAAAGTGACCTTGACCTTGATGATATGTGACCAAATGTGTCTCATGATGAAAGTATAACATGTGCCCCACATAATTATTAAGTTTGAAACAGTTATCTTCCATAGTTCAGGGTCAAGGTCACTTCAAAATATGTATACAATCCAACTTTGAAGAGCTCCTGTGACCTTGACCTTGAAGCAAGGTCAACCAAACTGGTATCAAAAGATAGGGCTTGCTTTGACCTATATACCACTTGTAGCTAGGTCGCCATTCTCAATAACGTGGGAGAAAATTGGGAAAATGTGAAAAATGACTGTTTTTGAGACCACATTTATGGCTCCTGTGACCTTGACCTTGAAGCAAGGTCAAGTCACTATGTATGTTTTTTGAGGCCTTGTCATCATACACCATCATGCCACATTTGGTGTTGATAGACTTAATAGTCTCCGAGAAAAATCCAACGTTTAAATTTTTTACGCCCGGACGGACAGACGGACGGACGGACGGACGGACGACACGGCTGAGTACATAGACTCACTTTTGCTTCGCATGTGAGTCAAAAAACCATATTCACCTGACAGCTCTGCATAAACTAACAACCAAACAATGTGCACATGTACATACATAAACACAGGGGATTACCAAGACCCCCAGCTCATACCTCAGACCCTCTGTAGGGCTCTGGGTCGTTCCACCTCCAGCAGTAAAGTTGTCCGTCCACCCCCACAGCCACCAGCTCCGAGTGCATGGCACCTATGTGCTCAAAGCGGGGACAGCTCAAGTCCTGTGGCCAGAGAGGGATAGAGTCAGGGGCAGCCACAGAGGTCCAGACTCACAGGCACTGAGGTCAATGCGAGAGGGAGGGAGGGAGAGGGAGAGAGAGAGAGAGAGAGAGAGAGAGAGAGAGAGAGAGAGAGAGAGAGAGAGAGAGAGAGATGAGAGCGAGAAGAGAGAGAGAGAGAGAGAGGAGAGAGAGAGATAGAGAGAGAGGCAAGAGAGAGAGAGAGAGAGAAGTACAGAGAGAGAGAGAGATAGAAGTACAGAGAGAGAGAGACAGGAGAGAGAGGAGAGAGAGAGACAGGAGAGAGAGAGAGGAGAGAGAGAGAGACAGGAGAGAGAGAGAGAGAGAGAGAGAGAGAGAGAGGAGAGAGAGAGAGAGGAGAAGAGAGAGAGAGAGGAGAGAGAAGAGACAGAGAGAGAGAGAGACGAGAGAGAGAGAGAGACAGAGAGAGAGAGAGACAGAGGGGAGAGACAGAGGAGAGAGAGAGAGGAGAGAGAGAGAGAGACAGAGAGAGAGAGAGAGCAGAGAAAGAGACGAGAGAGAGGACAGAGAGAGGAGGCAGAGAGGATGACAGAGAGAGAGAGACGTAGAGAGAGAGAGAGACCGACAGAGAGAGAACAGAGAGAGACAGAGAGGAGAGTGACGAGCGAAGAGAGAGAGAGAGAGAGAGATGACACAGAGACAGAGGAGAAGAGAAGAGAGAGAGACAGAGAAGAGAGAGAGAGAGACAGAGATAGAGAGAGAGACAGAGACAGAGACAGAGACAGAGAGACAGAGACACAGAGACAGAGACAGAGAGACAGAGATAGAGAGAGAGACAGAGAGAGAGAGACAGAGAGAGACAGAGAGAGAGACAGAGAGAGAGAGTGAGAGAGAGAGAGACAGAGAGAGAGACAGAGAGAGACAGAGAGAGAGTGACAGCGAGAGAGAGAGAGAGAGAGTGACAGCGAGAGAGAGAGAGAGAGAGACAGAGACAGAGACACAGAGACAGAGACACAGAGACAGAGACAGAGAGACAGAGAGAGAGAGACAGAGACAGAGACAGAGAGACAGACAGACAGTGACAGACACAGACAGGCAGACACACAGGCAGACATACAGAAACACAGACAGGCAGACAGACAGACAGACACACACACACACACACACAGACGCATTGAGAAGGAAACAAAAAAAGAGAAGGCAGAGAGTACCAGTGATGCTGCCAGAGATGGTGGAGACAAAGAGAGAGGCAGGAAAGAGCAGGAGGAAGATACAGACAGACACTGCATGCAGGCCCACCTTCTCATGCCACCAGTGCAAGTCCTCCCCAAAGTTGATGGGCGTCTGGGCAGGCTGCAAAGACTTCTTGGCAATTTCAGGACCGGTGCTATCTTTCTCACGGTCTGACGGCTTCAGCACTTCTTCTCGGAAGTTTGGATCCAATCGCCGCCGGTGCTCTCGTATCCGAAACAGAGAGTCGCGCTCTCCACGCTCATCACTTCGCTCTGCTGANNNCTGGGGATTCTGGGCCAGGTCCATGCAAGTGGAGGGAGGAAGCAGGAAGTGTGGGTGGAGGATGACAGAAGAAGCAGGAGGAGTCTTGGACTGAGTGTTCCTTTCCAGCTGGTTCCTCACAGACTAGATTTCCAGCCAAGCTTTCAGAAAAGCTTTTCAAGGGTCCATGCCAAAGGGAAACACGTGCACTTAAGACAAAACTGAGAGAGGGCAGATCTATTGAAAGTTTCCAAGAGAAAACAAGACATTAGGTACACCTGATGAGGTTATACCACTGTTATACTGAAAGCCTATACATTGTAACCAAATTAATTTTAATATAACACACACCAAGGACAAAAAAGGGGGAGAGGGGGGGGGGGGGGGGCAGAAACCAAAAAAGCATTTTTTGGCTCTTTTGGCATGGACCCCTCAAAACAATTTTCAGAGGAAACACTTTGCAAAGTTATTTACCTTTATTCTTCTTTTGTTAGCATGACACGGATAGTTCAGAATTAATCAAAGCAGCTGTAAACATGTCGATTTCTCCAGAGTTTGAGTTTTTTAAAAATAAATTAACGCTCTTGTGGCTATTTCTGATTTTGTCAGTTTGGACTGGTAGAGCCTTGTCATATCAATCCTGGTCACAATCATAAGGCATTGGCCAATTTTGTTAAAAACCAATGGAAACAAGATAGCAAGCACTTCCTTTGGATGCAAAATTGGTTTTCAAATGAGAAGATTGAAAGGTTTCCTTCCAAGTATGTGCTCCCTTTTAATTCCAACTGCAACCATGAACTACCAAATGACAATAACATCACATATCACATTAAAACATAATTTCTGCTGACAATATTTAAGATTTTTCAAAACAAGAAAAAAACTCTTTAAAGTGAGAGTATGCTTGATCCTTTCGCAAATATTCCTTAACTACCCACTCCAAGACTGAGCAAAGATTGGCTCCTGCAAGCCTGGCGCCCAGTGAAAGACGCCCGTGCCAAAACCACAGAAAAGAGGTCACAGACATGCAGAGAGAGAAGGCATCTTATTAATACTGTGCATAACACGCAAGCCAGTGTGTGTGTGTGTGTGTGTGTGTGTGTGTGTGTGTGTGTGTGTGTGTGTGTGTGTGTGTGTGTGTGTGTGTGCGAGTATGTGTTTGTGCGTGTGTTTGTGCATGTGTTTGTGCGTGTGTATGCATGTGCATTCCCGTGTGCACTCATGTTGGTGAATCTGCATAAATGCTCATGCCTGTGTGCGGATGTGTTCGTCATGCCAGAGTTTTAACATGTGCATAAACACATGTATAAGCCTGTGCATGTGTGAAGTGAGCAGTATATTCTAATTGCATGTGTGTATGTATATGTGTTTGTGTGCTGGTGCTAATGCAAATGTGTGCATACATGTGCATTAGCATGGCATGGCAGCTGTGTGGCTATAAACATTCAATGCCAAAAACATTTCTGTCAACATCCATGAGGCAGATAACATTAACCCTTTCCCTGCCATATATATTGCATGCCATATGCGAGGTAATTTTTTCACGTTTTACTGTACTAGTGCAGGTCACATCATAGTGTCCTTATTTACTAGAGCACTGAACACAGCAGAGAAGTGAGTCATTTGTAGTTACCTCTTAATCATGACAGTGCTTCGTTAGAAGTCTGAAAATTTTCCAGGATCCAGCGCAACTCTGATAGTTTGAGGTCTGGAAAATGTCTGGGTGTGGCATGGAAGGGGTTAAGGACAATGGCCGAATCTCTTCAAAATGCACTTATTGCATGTGATCTTTTAATGTCAGAAAATTGCACATGCGTCCAGTTCTAGTCCTCCACACTGAATTTGTTATCTCTACCAGTGTGCATTCCTGTCGGTGCCATGTCGTGTGTGTGTGTGTGTGTGTGTGTGTTTGTGTGTGTGTGTGTGTGTGTGTGTGTGTGTGTGTGTGTGTGTGTGTCAGAGCGTGGTCCCTGCACATTCCAGCAAGTGCTTGTGCACAAGTGTTTGGTTTCTGTGTGCATGTGTGTGAGCGCATATGTGTATATGTGATGAGAGAACAAGTAAGCATATAAATTAGCATGCTTATATGTGTGGAAAGGTGAGTAAATCGATGTAAATCTGTGGGTCCATCCATCTCTCTCTCTCTCTCTCTCTCTCTCTCTCTCTCTCTCTCTCTCTCTCTCTCTCTCTCTCTCTCTCTCTCTGTCTCTCTCTCTGTCTCTGTCTCTCTCTCTCTCTCTCTCTCTCTCTCTCTCTCTCTCTCTCTCTCTCTCTCAGCAGACACAAGAAAGTATAGCAGAAATCCAGATAGGACGAATTCTACAACACCACACCTTACCGAGCCAGCCCCAAAACAGGAGAAATTAATAATCATGCAGGAAAGGGAAAGCCAACACAACCCAACTCAAACACGGTTCTACACTGACAAACATGGAGGAAACTGGTTTTAACCCCTGTTTGGCAACATGGAAGCATGGTCAATTGGAGAGATTAGATAAGGTGGGAGAGAAGAACAACAGCAATAACAACAACCAAACAAAAAAAAGAAGGGGTGTGTGTGTGTGTGTGTGTGTGTGTGTGTGTGTGTGTGTGTGTGTGTGTGTGTGTGTGTGTGTGTGTGTGTGTGTGCACGTGCGTGTGTGCATGCGTGCGTGCGTACGTGTGTTCACCTGAAGGCCAAGCGGCAACAAAGCTTTTACTAGTGAGTTACAACGTCAACACGTGACATCAAAATGGCGAGTCCTAACACATCAAGTCTAACTTAACAATACACAGGCACAAACAGAAAGGAATCTCAGTGCTGTTCAAAGACTCACACAGTCATGATTACTGCCACCAAGGTAAACAGTGGGACACACGTCACACAACGAAAAGTTTCCAACTCTTAGTGCAAGTAGCTTTTTGTCGATCTGACTTTCTAATTTATGGAATGACTAAATCTCATTTATGGTATGCACTGCTAACACTCACAGTGACAAAGCCATTTTAGTTCATTATTAATTTCATCATCAAAGTTTACTGGTGGCTGTTATCAACATATTCCATTTTAAAACAGAAATTTCATTCCCAAATTGTCTTCGCAAATTAGGCAAACCCACTGCCATTTATTTTAAGTTTCACTGGAGAGTTTTTAAATTGAAAAGTAGAGAAATCAATACATACATGAAAAATATATCAATCCACACTAATTGGAATTTTGTTCACAAAATTATACATGAAGGCCTAAACACTACTCTTCAGACGGCAGAAACTTTAACTCACTGGAGTCGTATTGCGAGAAACATCGCGATAGGCGTCCTCCTGCCAGAGTCGTATCGCAAGATTGTTTGCGATGCGATTGCAAATTTCTTGCTCTGGTTCTACTGGTCTAAGGGAGATAAATCTTGTTTGCTATTAGCAAATCTTTTAGACCGATGATCAGAAATTGTAACTTTTGTGCGTATGGTGTCCGTGTTGACAAAATGGCGAGAGAGCGACGAACGGAGATGCTGGAACTTGCGATTTCTGATGGCTCTGAAGAGGAAGATGCTCTTATACATTGTCTATCAAGAGAAGAGTATGATGAAAGTGATGATAGCGATCGTGAAATCATGGAAATCGCTGATGATCAGCTTGGAGATTGGAGTGGGAGAGACGAAGAATGGTCGGCCGACACGAGCAGTTTAGGGTCGCCTCAACCGAGCACCAGCGGTCTGTCGCGATCGACACCTCGCCGAACTTGTGCAAGTCCCCGCAGTGCAGTTAGAAGGGATTCTTCTCGCCATGCCTCTGTTGAAGGGGATGATGATTACAGCAACAACAATGACGATGATGACTGGGTGAGGAACACGTGGAACTATCCGTTCAACCCTCCTTTCACCGGATCTCCCGGACTATAAGTCGACATGCCCGCGAATGCCACCCCGCTCGATTTTTACCAGCTGTGTGTGGATCGAGAGACAATCAGACTGATGAAGAGAGAGACCAATTGCTATGCCAGAGACACTATCAACAAGGCGTGGTGGATCGCCTCAAGGGGCAGCACACCCTGAAAGTTGTGAGAGATGCCCAGGGGAAGAAGAAGTACAGGAACTGTGAGGTGTGTTATGCCAGACAAAGGAAGTCTGGCAAAAAGTGGTTGGAAATGAAGGGGGGCAAGAGGAAGATGACCTCCTATCAGAGTGTCCAGTGCAAAAAAGCCCTATGTGTGGACCCTTGCATGAAGCTGTACCACTCAGCAGAGGATTACACCAAGTGATTCACCTGCCTCAGTGGCCATGTACAAAGTAGTTGAAATCTTTCCAGAGACTGGACATTGTGAGTTTCTTGTTTACTTTCTTCATCCACGTACTGGGATAGAAGTCATTCAGGAGTCATCAAATCAGTAGTGAATTTTTTCTAAAGAGTAGACATTGTGTGTTTCTTTTTGTCTGGACATTTTTCTTATGTAGTCACTTGCATGCTCAGGTTGAGAAAGAGTTTTTTCTTCTTCAGTGATTGCATGCTTTCCAGATAATGGACATCGTGTGTATTTTTCCTTCATATTTTACATGTTGCCACTGTGCAGTTGTTGCATTTTCTCCAGTGGCATTCTCAATTCTTTGTGTAAAATATTCTGGTCATTCTTTCTGTGTATAGTGTGGAAAGATCATTGTTTGAAAATAGGTAGTAATTTTCACTATCTTATGCCTTTGAACCATTGTGACCTGTTCGTTGTTTTGAAGATTCAGTGTTTTCCGGCTGACGGACACAGCAAAAAATTTGTTCCTTCTATTCAATGATCATTGACTTTGATTTGGTTGATTGCAAGCTTCCATCTGCTTGTACTTGTCTTTACTAAATGTTTATAAATATTTGCATTACATGGATATTGAAATTTAAAGACTTTCATTTTCTGAGTGCTTGTATGTTTCCCATAACAGCTAGTGAACTGTTTTTTCCCTACTTTTTCATTTTTGCGCATGTACACACTCAATTCTATGGTGTGTAATTCATAATTAGCACTTTTAGTCACTTAGATCATTCTTTGGATGTAAAGAGTAAATAAAGAGCTTTCATTTAAGATATAATTTGTCTTGTTATCTTATGCCTTTGTATTTTTATTATGTTTGAAAATGCATGAAAAACTTATGGTTCCGGAGAACAATCACAATATTTAGCCACGACTCCAGTGAGTTTAAAAAATCAAAACAAAAGAACATAAAAACAAGAATTATTTTCAGCCATCTGACATAACTTTTTTTAAATTTTCAAATGACAAATTGCTTTAGCATAGTAGAATTGATTTGTTTGTTCAGTTCTATTTTACTAGAAATAACAAGTATAATATCCCAAATGTTCCATCCCCTATAACATCTCAGCAGAGTTATTACTCACAGTTATTTAAAACTGGGACCCATAAGACAACTTTAACAGCAAACTTAAAGGAATCACTGGAAGAGATTATCAATAAAACAAAGGTGGGGTAAAAAATTTGATGCATTCCTGACATTTCACAAATTAATTTTTTCCTTCATGCCAGCAGCAGACAAGATCAAATTGGGGGTGTGGGGATGGGGATGTGGGCATGGGGATTTGGGCATGGGGATGGGGGGATGGGGGGAATGGGGGGCAGAGGGGGGGGTGGGCAGGGGGGCAGGGGATATGTAGGAACTGACCTAAACGTGAGCGTGTGGCAGCTCCGCGAGTTCGGAGGACATGGTGAAAGCCAAACAATTCACTAGACACGGCTGCCTCCCCGTCTGTGGCAAAACTGTAGTTCTGGGGAGTCCTACTACCGTCCAGGAGCGAGATGAGGTCGTCTGGGACGTAGGAGTCCTGACTGTCATCGTCATCACCTTCACCCTCGTCGTCACGGCTCAACAGGTTGTTTACTGCCATGTTGGTGTCCAGATTCTGCCAAAACAGAAGTATCATCTTATCAAGATGGTTGGGAGGGAAGGGGGAAAGAATGGGGAAAGAATGGGGAGGGAATGGGGGGAAGGGGGAAGGGGGATGGAAGAGGGATGGGAGGGGGATGGGAGGGGGATGGAAGGGGGAAGGAAAGGGGGAAGGGAAGGGGGGAAGGGGGGGGGGAGGGACGGGGGAGGGACGGGGGAGGGACGGGGGAGGGAGGGGGGAGGGGGAGGGAAGGGGGGGGGGAGGGGGATTGAAGGAGGATTGAAGAGGGAAGGGGAGGGAAGGGGAGGGAAGGGGAGGGAAGGGGGGAGGGGGGGGAGGGGGAGGAGGGATGGGGGAGGGATGGGGGAGGGAGGGGGGAGGAATGGGGAGGGAAGGGGAGGGAAGGGTGGGGGGAAGGGGGGGGGAGGGGGAGGAGGGATGGGGGAGGGATGGGGAAGGGGAAGGGGAGGGAAGGGGGGAAGGGGAGGGAAGGGGGGGAAGGGGGGAGGGGGAGGTGGGAGGGGGGAGGGATGGGGAAGGGGGGGGGGAGGGATGAGGGAGGGAGGGGGAGGGATGGGGGAAGGATGAGGGAGGGATGAGGGAGGGAAGGGGGAGGGATGGGGGAGGGATGGGGAGGGATGGGGGAGGGATGGGGGAGGGATGGGGGAGGGAGGGATGAGGGAAGGGGGAGGGAAGGGGGACGGAAGGGGGGAGGGATGGGGGAGGGAAGGGGGAGGGATGCGGTAGAGTAGGGGGAGGTATGAGGGAGGTATGAGGGAGGTATGAGGGAGGTATGAGGGAGGTATGAGGGAGGTATGAGGGAGGTATGAGGGAGGTATGAGGGAGGTATGAGGGAGGTATGAGGGAGGTATGAGGGAGGTATGAGGGAGGTATGAGGGAGGGAAGGGGGAGGGATGGGGGAGGGATGGGGGAGGGATGAGGGAGGGATGAGGGAGGGAAGGGGGAGGGGTGGGGGAGGGGTGGGGGAGGGATGAGGGAGGGATGGGGGAGGGAAGGGGGAGGGATGGGGGAGGGATGGGGAGGATGGAGGAGGGATGGGGGAGGGATGAGGGAGGGATGAGGGAGGGAAGGGGGAGGGATGGGGGAGGGATGGGGGAGGGAGGGGGGAGGGATGAGGGAGGGAGGGGGAGGGATGAGGGAGGGAGGGGGAGGTATGAGGGAGGGATGAGGGAGGGAGGGGGAGGTATGAGGGAGGGATGAGGGAGGGATGAGGGAGGGATGAGGGAGGGAGGGGGAGAGATGAGGGAGGGAGGGGGAGAGATGAGGGAGGGAGGGGGAGGGATGAGGGAGGGAGGGGGAGGGATGAGGGAGGGATGAGGGAGGGATGAGGGAGGGATGAGAGAGGGATGAGGGAGGGAGGGGGGAGGGAGGGGGAGAGATGAGGGAGGGAGGGGGGAGGGATGCGGTAGAGTAGGGGGAGGGGTGGGGGAGGGATGAGGGAGGGATGGGGGAGGGATTGGGAGGGAAGGGGGATGGATTGGGTAGATTAGGGGGAGGGATGGGGTAGAGTAGGTGGAGGGATGGGGGAGGGATGGGGGGAGGGATGGGGAAAGGGATGGGGGGAGGGATGGGAGAGGGAAGGGGGACGGAAGGGGGGAGGGATGGGGGAGGGATGGGGTACAGTAGGTTGAGGGAAGGGGGAGGGGTGGGGGAGGGATGGGGGAGGGTTGAGGGAGGGATGGGGGAGGGATGGGGGAGGGATGGGGTAGAGTAGGTGGAGGGATGGGGGAGGGATGGGGGAGGGATGGGGGAGGGATGGGGGAGGGATGGGGGAGGGGTGGGGGAGGGATGGGAGAGGGATGGGGGAGGGATGGAGGGAGAGGGATGGGGGGAGGGATGGGGTAGAGTAGGGGGAGGGATGGGGTAGAGTAGGTGGAGGGATGGGGGAGGATGGAGAGGGAAGGGGGAGGATGGGGTAGATGGTGGAGGATGGGGGAGGGATGGGGAGGGATGGGGGAGGGATGGGGAGAGTAGGGGGAGGGATGGGGGAGGGATGGGTAAGGGATGGGGGAGGGATGGGGTAGAGTAGGTGGAGGGATGGGGGAGGGATGGGGGAGGGATGGGGGAGGGATGGGGTAGAGTAGGGGGAGGGATGGGGTAGAGTAGGGGGAGGGATGGGGGGAGGGATGGGAGAGGGAAGGGGGAGGGATGGGGGAGGGATGGGGGAGGGATGGGGGAGGGATGTGGGGAGGGAGGGGGAGGGATGGAAGAGGGAGGGGGAGGGATGGAAGAGGGAGGGGGAGGGATGGGGTAGAGTAGGTGGAGGGATGGGGGAGGGATGGGGGAGGAATGCAGTAGAGTAGGTGGAGGGATGGGGGAGGGAAGGGGGAGGATGGGAGAGGGAAGGGGGAGGGATGGGGAGGGATGGGGGAGGGATGGGGGAAGGATGGGGGAGGGGGTGGGGGAGGGGATGGGGGAGGGGTGGGGGAGGGATGGGGGAGGGATGGGGGAGGGATTGAAGAGGAAGGGGGAGGGATGGGGTAGAGTAGGTGGAGGGATGGGGAGGGATGGGGGAGGAATGCAGTAGAGTAGGTGGAGGGATGGGGGAAGGAAGGGGGAGGGATGGGGTACAGTAGCTGGAGGGATGGGGGAGGGATGGGGGAGGGATAGGGTAGAGTAGGGGGAGGGAAGGGAAGAGGGAAGGGAAGAGGGATGGGGGAGGGATGGGGGAGGGATGGGGGAGGGGTGGGGGAGGGGTGGGGGAGGGAAGATGGAGGGAAGGAGGGAAAGAGGGTGGGTGGGTGGGTGGAGGGATGGGGGGAGGGATGGGGGGAGGGAATGGGGGGAGGGAATGGGGGGAGGGAATGGGGGGAGGGAATGGGGGGAGGGAAGGGGGAGGGAAGGGGGAGGGATGGTTGAGGGATGGGGGAGGGATGGGGGAGGGATGGGGGAGGGATGGGAAAAGGGAGATGGTAAAAAGAGAGGACCGAGGAAATTAGGGTTGATGGGCGGAGAGGCTGAGAGAGAGAGAGAGAGAGAGAGAGAGAGAGAGAGAGAGAGAGAGAGAGAGAGAGAGAGGGAGAGAGAGAGAGAGGGAGAGAGAAATGGAAATGTGTTATTTATAAGCTGACAGCCCGTTGAACTACATAGTACAGTGATTCATCAATGTGTCACAAGCCAAATTTATTGGGCATTTAATTTTAAGCAAAACACAAGCATCAACACCAGAGTTATTCGTCGAAACATTTATATACTGTTATATTTTTCCTCTTCAAGTTTCACTGCATAGAAAATGTACACGGAAACAGAAAGAGAGGGAGAGAAGACCGACCAACAGACATACAGACAGAGAGACAGACAGACAGACACACACACACACACACAGACACACGCACGCATAGACACACAAGCACACATATGCACACACATACACATAGACGCACAAGCATGCAAACACACACACATGAAACACACACACATTGTCATCCTTGGGAAAGATGTTTCAATCACATTGCCTCTCCTTTTGAGAAGTTGAACTGGGGGGGTGAAATTTCCCAAGAAAAAATTCTCTCATTAAAAACAAGAAGGGCAAAGCCCATACGACTCACATGCTTGACATTGACCTTTATATGACCTTGACCTTCAGGTGACCTTCAAGGTCAAGGTCAAACAACTAAACCTACCAATGACATCATACACAAAGAAATGCTTTACACATTTTTCCTACCAAAATGCATGTGACCTTGACCCAAGGTCAAGGTCATCCAAGGTCATGCAACACAAAGCTGTTAATTCAAGACATAGGAAGCACAATGGTGCTTATTGGCACTTTCTACCATGAGATATAGTCACTTTTAGTGGTTCACTACCCCATTTTGGTCACATTTCATAAGGGTCAAAGTGACCTTGACTTTGATGATATGTGAACAAATGTGTCTCATGATGAAAGTATAACATGTGCCCCACATAATTATTAAGTTTGAAACAGTTATCTTCCATAGTTCAGGGTCAAGGTCACTTCAAAATATGTATACAATCCAACTTTGAAGAGCTCCTGTGACCTTGACCTTGAAGCAAGGTCAACCAAACTGGTAGCAAAAGATAGGGCTTGCTTTGACCTATATACCACTTGTAGCTAAGGTCGCCATTCTCAATAACGTGGGAGAAAATTGGGAAAATGTGAAAAATGACTGTTTTTGAGACCACATTTATGGCTCCTGTGACCTTGACCTTGAAGCAAGGTCAAGTCACTATGTATGTTTTTTGAGGCCTTGTCATCATACACCATCATGCCACATTTGGTATTGATAGACTTAATAGTCTCCGAGAAAAATCCAACGTTTAAGTTTTTTACGCCCGGACGCCCGGACGGACGAAACGGCTCAGTACATAGACTCACTTTTGCTTCGCATGTGAGTCAAAAAGGGGAAGAAATGAAAGTTATTCTTAGTGAGCAATGGACGACTCACGGTTCTCTGGAGCTCGCGGATGATCAGGTTGCGAGATTTCCCCTGAAGCACCACTTGGCACTGTGGAGAGAACAGAACTTCTGACTTGACACTGTGGAGAGAACAGAACTTCTGACTTGGCACTGTGGAGAGAACAGAACTTCTGACTTGACACTGTGGAGAGAACAGAACTTCTGACTTGACACTGTGGAGAGAACAGAACTTCTGACTTGACACTGTGGAGAGAACAGAACTTCTGACTTGGCACTGTGGAGAGAACAGAACTTCTGACGGTCGGCAGAGACAAAGAAAAACAGAACATCTCAATTTTAGCAGTGACAATCACATGTTCACACTCACATGCATGCATGAACACAGATATGCATGCCAACACACACACACACACACACACACACAACTACACATACACACACACACACAAACACACACTCACTCACACACACACACACACACACACACACACACACACACACACACACACACACACACACATACATTACAGACCTGTCTTACACACACAAATCCATACAGTCTGCAGACACACATATATATACTACAAACCTGATTAACATACACACACACACACAAACACATACATTAATGCAGACCTGATCAATACACACACAAATCAGTACACACTACAGACACATATACATCTACATTACTCACTACACACAATCACACACAAACATATACATTAATGCAGACCTGATAAATACACACACACACAAATCAGTACACACTACAGACACACATAGTTTACACCAGTGCTTCAGATTGTTGGCGCGCCCGCGCCATTGGCGCATATTTTATCAGAATGGCGTGTTACTTTCAATGTGTATGCGCTAGCCGGGCGCGTCATAAAAATCGCCAACTTGTATCAATCCTCGGTCCATCTGTACCACTAAGCCACACCAAGCACATGTGGCCACACCACGGAGTACCAAACCGTCGCCAAATTGCTGCTTTGCCTAGCATCGATGCATCGCTCTGTGTGATTGGCTAACAGCCAGCAGACAACCAATCAGCGAACATCTATCAGTTTACCTTGCACAGACTCGCTCACGTGTGCGGAATCAAGATGCCACCGAAGAAAAGGCTTAGAAAAGAAACTGAAGAAAACCAACGTCAGTTGACGTTGTCTTCAATGTTTTGCAAGAATAAAGCAAGCGGTAACTGTTTAGTTTTTATCTCTTACTAGCTGAAAATTGAAGCGATCGTTTTTTTTCTCCCTTCTCCCAGATCAGCCAGCCGGCACGTGTTTTCCCCACGCCCCTTCCAACTCATGCCTCCCGCACTCCAACCTTTCTCCCCCTTCCCTCTTCTCTTAGATGTCGGCAAGGCGGTATGTGTATCCCCCTCCCTTTCCTCCCCCGCCTCCATCGTTTAGTGGGTCAGTGATCTAGCAAGTTCAGAACTAAACTGAACTGAACTGATCTAGCAAACTGTCTCTAAAAATAGCTAAGTGCCGCGAACTCGTCGCGAGGAGGGCCTGGGGAGGGGGTGAACCGTAAAGAGGCAAGAGATCTAGACTGGAGAAGGGGGAAAAGGGGATAAAAGAGGGATAAGTGTGGGGCGGGTTTAAAGAGGGAAGAGATCTAGAGCGGAGAAGAAGAATAAAAAGAGAGGGACGGGTGGGTGGGTGGGATGGGTTCAGTACCGTAAACCTAGTGTCACCTGAAGTGATAGTCAGGCTCGCTGTCGTGTTGGGTTTTGCGTCGTTTTGCTCTTGATGATATCGGTTGTGGAAATGTGAACTGTGAGAGTGTAAGGTTGTATGCGTCAAACTTCCGGAAAGAAGGTGAATGAGCGAATACTAGAGGAGTGATTTTGTGTTTGACTGGTTGAAGCAGATCTCTGTTAGATTTCATTGTGTTAGGCCCTAAAACCAAGTTTGTTTAAACAAAACATCATGCTACCAAGAAAGAATAGAGTGGGTTTTGAGTGATCATGACTCTGTGTCAACAGAACGAAATGTTAAAAGAGACAATTAAACAACTGAAAGACACACAGCTTGACATGTGTTTGTTTATTTTTTTATTTTTTGCTTTTTTAATTATTCATTTGTGTGTGTATGGGGGGCGGGATGCTGTAGGGGTGTCATGTGTGGGGTGGAGGGTCATTCTGTTTGAAGTGAAGGTTCGATTGTTAATGACCCATGTTTTTCAAAATTGACCCATCATTTTGCCTGGCCATGGGTCATTGGGCCCATGAAGTCTGAAAATAATCTGAAGCAATGTTACACTCTACACACACAACACACAAATTAATGCAGACCTGATCAATAAATATAATAATAAATAATAATAATGTGTGGATTTATAAAAACCGCTGGCGCTGAACCTCCAGGTTTAGGCATTAAAAAAACAAACAACAACAAAATAAGATTGGGTTCGAACCCGCAACCTCTCGAGAAAAGAGGGGGGGAGAAAAAGTCAGGTTCGAACCCGCAACCTCTCACGTGTACAACAACGGGTGGGGTGTCTCTCTCTCTCTCTTGAATACCATACACACATTTTTTTTAAGAAGCTTCTGTGCTGATTCGAACCCGTACGCGCATCCCCTACAACCAAGCATGTCCCAGCGACAAAAGAATATTTGACGCGCTACCGAGTGAGCTAATCCATAAAGCTGTGAGGACCTTCAGTAAACCTGGAGGGATAAAAAAATCCTTCTTTCTCCTTCAAAAATGTCCAATCTCCTCGAAATTACGTCACGTTATTCGACGTCAAGGGTAGCCGCTACTCGAGAAAACTGGTATTTCATTTCCATAGGTTCTACTAATGGTATCTTTATGAAATTTTGCACAGGTGTTCAGCATCATAATACTATACTTCACACCAAATCTGATCAAGCTAACTGCCATACATTTTGTATTTTGAAGATGTTTATTTTCACTGACGGTGACACAATTGGTCAAAATGGTTACAGCACTTAAAGTGCACAAAAAGACAAAAACTTAGAGTTAGCATGTTACTATAATCTTAATTAACTTAAGTAAATACCTGTATTGCAGGAAAGCTCAGTGAAATAAAAGTGTTGAAGTTGGAAACTTCCGTGTCGATTTTTGACCTGGTTTCTGTCAATATAATCATCAAAGTAAAGCACATCTGGTCAACACTGCTCCTTGAAAATCTCTACTTGTAATCAGCACACATTGTTCAGTAGATGGTGAAAATTTCAGAACTGTACATGAAACTGTGACTCCCCACCATTTCTCCTCGTTGGGTCACAGTGCACAAAAACGCGATTTTGAGAAAACGAAGCTTGAACATTGGAAACTGTTGGTACACATTGTTCATCATCCACAGGAGAGAAATGCAACATCAGAATGCACCAGAACCATAAGTGGGACCCTCAGCTTTCTTCCTCTCTTCTTCCCTTCTTGTCTTCTGCAGCTTCTTTCTTGCTTTGGCCATCTTGTCCATGTGGGAAGTCTCGGACTTGCGTTTCCTAGCACCAGAGCTGAAACTGTTTCACCACCTGGGACTCCTGCATCTGTCATGCAGGATGCAATGGTGCTGGCTCCTCTGTTGAACTGGCACACTGCCATGGCTACTCCACACTCCAGAGTCTTCAACCCCACAAACTGTGTCTTTGGAATTCTTCTCCATATGCTGGCATGTGTGGACTCTCTGACTGGGAGAGATAAAGCTGTGAGGTTGGCGTGATAAGCTGACCCTGTGGCGTGAAGGGGGGGGGGGGGGGGGGGGGGGGGATAGATAAGGCTGTGAAGGCGGAGCGATGAGCTGCACTGGCGGCGTGACAGCGGGGGGGGGGGGGGGGGGGGGGGGATTCTCCATCGTGGTCAAAAGTTCAAGCACGCAGGAAAAGCGTTGTTTTTATGGACAAGCGTAGCAAGCATGTCGAAAGCGTAGCATGCTACGCCTAAAGCGTAGCATTTGGCAGGTCTGTTTTCTGCACATGGGACAAAGCAGAGGCTGAACAAGTTTATTGAGGCAAGAAAGCTGTGCAAGACAAAACACATTGTTGTTGCCCGAGTGGGGACTGTCTCGTTCAGTCAAGCAATTGACGGACTGCAAAGAGCCAGAGAAGTACGACAGTTTTCTAGCTGATGTGCTCACTGATGAAGTCTGTGGTGTCTGATGGGCATTTGAAGTTTGATGGGTGGCTGATGTCGAAGCCTGAGGAGCAGCTGATGTTGTAGTTGATGGTGTTGCACGAAGTGTAGTGCTGGGTGTTGCCGATCCAGAATCAGCTGTTGCAGATGAATCTACGTCATCGGTGTTTTCGGCTTGCAGTTGCAATGCTTTCTTTCGACCACGAGTTTCATTCGACTGCCGTCTGGAGCCTCTGAATG